>LR812533.1:7098993-7346720 GCA_903798195.1 Danio kyathit
CCGCCCATCTGTTTTTCCATTATCCATCCATATAGCAGTTTATCCATCCGCCCATCTGTTTTTCCATTTATCCATCCATATAGCAGTTTATTCATCCATCCATCTATCTGTTTATCAATCCATCCATATATATTTGTCTATCCATCCATTTGTCCATTTGTTTGTCCATCCATCCATCTGTTTATCCATCCATCTTTCTATCAGTCCATCCATCAATTTGTCTATCCATCCATCCATCCATCCATCCATCCATCCATGTCTGTTATTCTATCCATCCATCTGTGTTTGTCTAACCATCCGTCCTTCCATTTGTCTATTCGTTTGTCCATCCATCCATCCATCCATCCATCCAACTTTCTATCTGTCTGCCCATCTGTCTATTTGTCTGTCCATCCATAAATCCATCCATGCATTTGGCCATCCATCCATCTGTCTATTTGTCTATTCATTTGTCTATCCATTTGTCCTTCTTTCGGTCTGTCCGTCTATCTGTTTGTCCATCCATCCATCTGTTCGTCCACCAATTCATCCCTCCACCCACCCTTCCATCAATCCATCCTTTCACCCACCCATCTATCTGTTTATCCATCCATCTTTATATCTGTCCATCCATCCATTTATCTATCTGTTCATCCATTCATCTATCTGTTATTCCATCCATCCTTCTGTATGTTTGTCTATCATCCATCCTTCCATTTGTCTATTTATTTGTCCATCCATCCGACTATCTATCTGTCTGCCCATCTGTCCATTTGTCTGTCCATCCATCCATTTGGCCATCCATCCATCCAACATCCATCTGTTTATCTATTCATTTGTCCATCCGTCTGTCTGTCTGTATGTCCATCTATCTGTTTGTCCATCCATCCATCTGTTCGTCCACCAGTCCATCCACCCATTTATCCACCAATCCACTCATGCTTCCATCCATCTACCCACGCTTCCATCTGTCCATCCATGCACCCACCCACCCACCAACTCATCCATCCACCCACCCACCCATCTACTCATCCATCCACCCACTCATCCATTCATCCACCCACCCATCCATTTCTCTATCCATACATCTGTTTGTCTATTCATTCATCCATCTATCTTTCGGTTTGTCTATCCATCCATCAATCCATCCATCCATCCATCCGTTTGTCCATCCATCCATTTCACTGTTGTCTAATCAGAATTAAATCGGACTATAATTGTAAATCTTATATGAATACATAAACAGAAATTGTCTCCTTCCTGCTGCACAATTATGTTCAGAATGACCTTATTTAACGTGTATGTGTGTGTGTTCGTTCCTGCTGTGAACACTCATTGATAAACACGTAGTTGTGTAACTGTGTGTGGCCAGGAACGTTGTCAGCAAAAATACACAATTCAGGAGCCACTGCAGCAGCTCACATGCAGGACCTTGTGACCAGGAGCCTCTCCCTCTCTCTCTTTCTACACACACAAGCACAGTCAAACTAACACACATAAACAAAACAAGATTATTATAGTTTCGCAATAGAATTAGTTTTTATTTCGAGACTAATTATTTTTATTTTAACGTTTGCCCTAATTTCAGTTTATTTCATGTTTTAGTTTTTTTTTATCGAGAACACCTTTCTATTTAGTTTTTTATATATTTAGTTTCTGTTTTATCTTTAGTAATTATAGTTTAGCAGAGTTAACTGAAACACTCCAGTAGAACCTCTTAGTGAGCTAATAATTATAAATTAATTATATTAATTTATAAACTTAAATGTATAAAAGTACACATTATGATGAACAGACAAACTTCTTCAGATTAAAGATAATATACAGCTAAACGCAGAAAGAAAGAAATCTATCTAACTATCTATTTTACCTTGTGTATTATTTATTGCTGTTGGTGACTTTTAATTGTTAGAATATTTTTATAACTATAGAAAAGTGGTATTTATAAAATGTGCTTAACTTGATCTGTTTTTTTTTTTTTTTTTGCCATCCATGACACAGCAAAACAAGCTGAAATGGCAATAAACTTAAAATTCTCTCTCTCTTCTTTCTTTATTCCCACCACCACCCCTTCCTCCTGGAAGGACTTTTTTCTTTGGAAAGACTTTTTTTTCTTCCTTTTTTCCTACCTTTATTCCCACCACCACCCCTTCCTCCTGGAAGGATTTTTTTTTGGAAGGACTTTTTTTTCCTTTTTTCCTTCCTTTATTCCCACCACCACCCCTCCCTTCTGGAAGGACTTTTTTCCTTCCTTTATTCCCACCACCACCCCTTCCTCCTGGAAGGACTTTTTTCTTTGGAAGGACTTTTTTTTCTTTTTTTCCTTCCTTTATTCCCACCACCACCCCTTCCTCCTGGAAGGACTTTTTTCTTTGGAAAGACTTTTTTTTTCCCCTTTTTTCCTTCCTTTATTCCCACCACCACCCCTTCCTCCTGGAAGGACTTTTTTCTTTGGAAGGACTTTTTTTTCTTCCTTTTTTCCTTCCTTTAATCCCACCACCACCCCTTCTTCCTGGAAAGACTTTTTTCTTTGGAAAGACTTTTTTTTTTTTTTCTTCCTTTTTTGCTCCTTATTCCCCACCACCACCCCTTCCTCCTGGAAGGACGTTTTTTCTTTTGGAAGGACTTTTTTTTTTCCTTTTTTCCTTCCTTTATTCCCACCACACACCCCTTCCTCCTGGAAGGACTTTTTTCTTTGGAAGACTTTTTTTTTTCCTTTTTCCATCCTCATTCCCACCACCACCCCTTCCTCCTGGAAGGACTTTTTTCTTTGGAGAGACTTTTTTTCTTCCTTTTTTCCTACCTTTATTCCCACCATCACCCCCTTCCTCCTGGAAGGACTTTTTTCTTTGGAAGGACTTTTTTTCTTCTTCCTTTTTTACTTCCTTTATTCCCACCACCACCCCTTCCTCCTGGAAGGACGTTTTTCTTTGGAAGGACTTTTTTTTCCTTTCTTCCTTCCTTTATTCCCACCACCACCCCTTCCTCCTGGAAGGACTTTTTTCTTTGGAAGGACTTTTTTTTTTTTCCTTTTTTTACTTCCTTTAATCCACCACCACCCCTTCCTCCTGGAAGGACTATTTTTCTTTGGAAGGACTTTTTTTTTTCCTTTTTCCTTCCTTTATTCCCACCACCACCCCTTCCTCCTGGAAGGACTTTTTTCTTTGGAAAGACTTTTTTTTCCTTTTTTCCTCCTTTATTCCCACCACCACCCCTTCCTCCTGGAAGGACTTTTTTCTTTGGAAGACTTTTTTTTTCCTTTTTCCTTCCTTTATTCCCACCACCACCCCTTCCTCCTGGAAGGACTTTTTCTTAGGAAGGACCTTTTTTTCTTCCTTTTTTACTCCTTTATTCCCACCACCACCCCTTCCTCCTGGAAGGACTTTTTTCTTTTGGAAGGACTTTTTTTTTCCCTTTTTCCTACTCCTTTATTCCCACCACCCCTTCCTCCTGGAAGGACTTTTTCTTGGAAGGACTTTTTTTTCTTTTTCTTCCTTATTCCCACCACCACCCCTCCTGAAGGACTTTTCTTTGGAAGGACTTTTTTTTCCTTTTTTCCTTCCTTTATTCCCACCACCACCCTTCCTCCTGGAAGGACTTTCTTTGGAAGGACTTTTTTTCCTTTTTTCCTTCCTTTATTCCCACCACCACCCCTTCCTCCTGGAAGGACGTTTTCTTTGGAAGGACTTTTTTTTTCCTTTTTTCCTTCCTTTATTCCCACCACCACCCCTTCCTCCTGGAAGGACTTTTCTTGGAAGGACTTTTTTTTCCTTTTTCCTTCCTTTATTCCACCACCACCCCTTCCTCCTGGAAGGATTTTTCTTTGGAAGGACTTTTTTTTTTCCTTTTTTCCTACCTTATTCCCACCACCACCCCTTCCTCCTGGAAGGACGTTTTCTTTGGAAGGACTTTTTTTTCTTTTTTACTTCCTTTATTCCACCACCACCCCTTCCTCCTGGAAGGACTTTTTTCTTTGGAAGGACTTTTTTTTTTCTTTTTCCTTCCTTTATTCCCACCACCACCCTTCCTCCTGGAAGGACTTTTTTCTTTGGAAGAATTTTTTTTCCTTTTTCCTTCCTTATTCCCACCACCACCCCTTCCTCCTGGAAGGACTTTTTTCTTGGAAAGACTTTTTTTCTTCCTTTTCCTTCCTTATTCCCACCACCCCTTCCTCCTGGAAGGACTTTTTTTCTTTGGAAAGACTTTTTTTTCTTCCTTTTTCTTCCTTTATTCCCACCACCACCCCTTCCTCCTGGAAGGACTTTTTTCTTTGGAAAGACTTTTTTTTCCTTTTTTCCTTCCTTTATTCCCACCACCACCCCTTCCTCCTGGAAGGACTTTTTTCTTTGGAAGGACTTTTTTTTTTTTCCTTTTTCCATCCTTCATTCCCACCACCAACCCCCTTCCTGGAAGGACTTTTTTCTTTGGAAGGACTTTTTTTTCTTCCTTTTTTCCTACCTTTATTCCCACCACCACCCCTTCCTCCTGGAAGGACGTTTTCTTTGGAAGGACTTTTTTTTTCCTTTTTTCCTTCCTTTATTCCCACCACCACCCCTTCCTCCTGGAAGGACTTTTTTCTTTGGAAGGACTTTTTTTTCTTCCTTTTTTCCTTCCTTTATTCCCACCACCACCACTTCCTCCTGGAAGGACTTTTTTTTCCTTTTTTTTCCGTCCTTCATTCCCACCACCCCACCCCTTCCTCCTGGAAGGACTTTTTTTTTTTGGAAAGACTTTTTTTTTCTTCCTTTTTCCTACCTTTATTCCCCCACCACCACCCCTTCCTCCTGGAAGGACGTTTTCTTTGGAACGGACTTTTTTTTTCCTTTTTTGCTTCCTTTATTCCCACGACCACCCCTTCTCCTGGAAGGACTTTTTCTTTGGAAAGACTTTTTTTTCCTTTTTCCTTCCTTTATTCCCCACCACCCTTCCTCCTGGAAGGACGTTTTCTTTGGAAGACTTTTTTTTCCTTTTTTGCTTCCTTTATTCCACCACCACCCCTTCCTCCTGGAAGGACTTTTTTCTTTGGAAGGACTTTTTTTTCTTCCTTTTTTCCTTCCTTTATTCCCACCACCACCCCTTCCTCCTGGAAGGACTTTTTTCTTTGGAAGGACTTTTTTTCCTTTTTTCCTTCCTTTATTCCCACCACCACCCCTTCCTCCTGGAAGGACTTTTTTCTTTGGAAGACTTTTTTTTCCTTTTTTCTTCCTTTATTCCCACCACCACCCCTTCCTCTGGAAGGACTTTTTCTTTGGAAGGACTTTTTTTTTTTCCTTTTCCTTCCTTTATTCCCACCACCACCCCTTCCTCCTGGAAGGACTTTTTCTTTGGAAGACTTTTTTTTCTTCCTTTTTTCTCCTTTATTCCACCACACCCTTCCTCCTGGAAGGACTTTTTCTTTGGAAGGACTTTTTTTTCCTTTTTCCTTCCTTATTTCCCACCACCACCCCTTCCTCCTGGAAGGACTTTTTTCTTTGGAAGGACTTTTTTTTTCTTCCTTTTTCCTTCCTTTATTCCCACCACCACCCCTTCCTCCTGGAAGGACTTTTTTCTTTGGAAGGACTTTTTTTTTCTTTTTTTCCTACCTTTATTCCCACCACCACCCCTTCCTCCTGGAAGGACTTTTTTTTTCCTTTTTTCCGTCCTTCATTCCCACCACCACCCCTTCCTCCTGGAAGGACTTTTTTCTTTGGAAGGACTTTTTTTCTTCCTTTTTTCCTTCCTTGATTCCCACCACCACCCCTTCCTCCTGAAAAAAAAAAACATTTCTTTTTCTACGTATCTACATATCTATGGTAAACGACAATTGGAACAGTTCTGTACCTGTTTGTTGATCAGTGATTCACAAGCTGTACTCCAGTTCTTCAAGTATATCTCCAGGCAGAGATGGGCAGAATTTATGATACATGTATTTCAAATATATATTTAAATACATAATAGTATTTTGTATTTGATATGGTTTCTGAAAATGGCTTAATATGTTGTATCAAAATACTTTAGTTTTTTGTATTTTTAAAATACTGTAAAATACTTTGTAAGGAGTCTATATGATGACTTCATAAAAATGTGCCATTTAATAGTGGTGTTTTCTCAGTTATTTCCCAAGGCTTGAGATCAGACTAGAAAATTGACTAACATTGAGGTTGATCAATGATTGGAGTATGGATGGAAATTATGCATCACATATGAAGAAAGTAACAGACAAATAGCAGGGGTACGTTCGGGAGCAGGTCAAAATCAGAAAGGAAAAAAAGACAAACAACATCATACCTGCAATACTTCATTGGCTGTTTATAATGCCAGTATCTGATCTGCAGGTGCTCTTTATAATTAATTACAAACTTTGACAGTTAATTAGTATGAGACAAAAATATTTAATAATACAGTCTACTGGTCAAACTCCCAATTCTTTTGAGATACTGTGTTTTATATTGTGTTTTGAAGAGTACAATTGCAAAAAAAAAAAAAAAAACATGATTTATGGAAACTGGAAATTTTAGTTTTCAGAAATCGTGATTTCACTATTGAAGATTTCAATTGCAAAAATGGTAAAAAAAAACTTTTAAGAGATGGTGGCAATTTTCACAATCAAGTGATTTAATACTATATTCCTCATTATCTGCATTAAATGATTTTTACAGTGATTAAAGAGATCCTCTTCAAGACAGGACTTTCTCTATGAAATTTGTACAAAATCTATACTTAAGAGAAACAAGTTTTATAAATAAAACTTACACAAGTTAATTTTTTTATGAATACCTTGTCATGTACAGTAGAGGTGAATGAGTTGGCAGAAAGCTGACTTGCTCAGAGAAATGCTGTTCTTTTCAATCGTTGTTTACTTCACTAAGTCAGTTTCATGGTGAAGGTTTGCGAAAAAATGTCATGTTCATGTAAAAGTATTTTGTAGTATTTTCAAAACACATACAGTATTTTATTTTGATATTGTTGCTGCTATATTTTGTATTTATTTTGATACACTTAAAATGTAAGTATTTGGTATTTTATTTTAAATACATGTATTTTTGCCCATCTCTGTCTTCAGCGATCCCCTTGCTGTGTCTCATTACCTGCAACAGAGACGCCTGACTCTCACTTACCTGTCAATGCTTTTACACCAGTCTGCCAAAGTCCAAAATCAAAGATATGTTGTTTAGGCGAGACTGGGGGACAGTTGTAACATGGGTCAGTTGTAACACTTCCGATGTGTACAACCACAGTTACAAAAAAGTGATATACACAGCAGATGCTAGTGGGGGGGAAACTACATTTAACCTAAGAATATACTATGTTTACTTAAATTATTTTAGGGATAGCAATGCCTTAAACTCATCGAAGTTAAGTGTGAAATTGAGTGAACTGCAGTGGAGCGAGCGCAAGTGATTCTGTCAGTTCCATTTCTGACGTTTATCGAACATCCGCGGATTCTAATAGAACGCGCTGATGAGCTCAGGAATCTTCGTCACGGAGAGTTCCGGTCGGCCATTTTGTGGACACAAGAAAAAGAAACGACCGTTTTATATTAATATCTTTTGAAAAACATCTCACAAACACTCGGAATAAAGTAGACTATGGTGTATCTACGTTTATAAAGGCTATTTGTGTGTCTGAGGAGTTGAACATGTGAGTGCTTTATATTGTCTCCAGCGGCTTACTCGAAGCCGAGTGCCGACGCAGAGGGGGGCGGATCCGGACTGGATCAAATAAACGAACAAGTTTACTTAGTGCATCAACGAGCAAGCATGAAAACATTTACATATAAGACTTACTTCTTTTATTTGTAGTGCGGGGGCTTACAGTTTATTGTTGTTTATTGTTTATATTATACAATAAATGAACAGACAGCAATGTGATTTAGGCATTATTGCACGGTCACGACACATTCCCATTCTTTATAAGCTCAATAAAGATAATCTACAAAAAATTATTTTCATTATTATGCAGACATTTTATTATAATAATTATTTGAATTTTATTTTATAGGCTACCTGTTTTTTTTGTAAGAATGAACAGAGCAAACTTTACATAAATATATTAAATAAATATACTATAGTGTCCACTAGATGGCAGTAGTACAAAGCTATAGGGAGCAGATCAGTAGGCTAAAAAGGTCAGAATCGTTTTATTACTTGATGTTTCCAATTAATAATAATTAAATTTTCATTAACTAAATTATTTAAAAATGCCAATGAATCACACATCAAAATCTTGACATGGTTCGATGTAAACTGAAGGCCAAAGATCTTGCTACCATGAAAAATTCCCCCATTCCACCTCCCAAATGTATCGGTGTCTGAATTTAGTAAATTTAAAAAGATGTTTCGCCTTCCTTATTGGTAATTGACTAAAGTGACTGTCACGGATTGGCCAGGCTCTTCTAGCACTCAATCACAGCGAGCACCATCACCTGAGTTTTGATTACGTACAGCTGCACCCAATCACCTGGCTCACTACATAAGCACACACCTCAGTTCAGTGTCCGGGCTCGTTGATACGAAGCGGACTCTGAGTGTTCGCTTGCCTGGAAAACACTCACTAACCTGCATTCTCGAACTAACCTTATCTCTGCTTACTAGTTGTTCCCGTCTTCTTCTTATCCAGTCATTGGTGAGTGCGTCGTCTGTCTATCCTCCGTTCAAGTCATCTGATGTGTGCAGTCCGTCTTCCCCATTGTGTCCCATCCATTCTGCCAAAGAAAAGGACTTTAAACCAGCCAGATCATCCATCATCCCTACCTTCTCACCCGTTTGTGTTCTACGTTGTCAAAATAAACGGTTACATATATCACTTACCCTGTTTGTCCATCTGCTTCCTAACAGTGACGTCCTGCTATGATTTTTTTTTTTAAATATATTAAATATGTACACAATAAAAAGTAATACTTTACTCATTGACTAAGGAATAAAATGTAGGTTTTAGGTGTGAATTAGCTCTATAATTTAACATTATTAATTTAATACTATAATATAGGCCTAGTTGCATATGATACACTTAAATGTGTGTGTGTGTGTGGGGGTGTTGTTATACAATCACATGCAATTACGAGTTGCAGTTTAGGCCATATACTGGTGCTATTAAAATGTTGGTATATAATATTTTTTATAATAAACTAGCCTATCTGTCTATCTACAGCGTAGGTCTTAAACTCAATTCCTGGAGGGCCGAAGCTCTGCAGTTTTGCTCTAACCCTAATCAAGCTGATTCAACTCATCAAGGTGATCAAGACTACTAGAGACTATTAAGCAGGTGTGAGTTGGAGCTGGTTGGAGCTAAACTATGCAGAGCTGTGGCCCTCCAGGAATTGAGTTTGAGACCATTGATCTACAGTATCTACCCAGCCGGCATTTCAACAGTGATTCAACGTTGAATTACCTTTCAATTTTGCAAATTTAATCAACATTGATATGACATTTTTTTTTTACAGTCGAACCACCACCGGTGACTCACCATTGAAATCACGTTGTTTCATGCTCTTACCTCAGTCCTGGGTAAATTATGGGCATTCTGTAGACGTGAATGAAGGTTGAATTACCTTTTGATTTTACAAATTTGATCCACGTTGATACCTTGACAATGTTTCGCCGTCGTACATTTCAACGTAGGTTAAATAAAAATGACATAACATAAGGTCCATAAATATAGCAATAAACATTTTTACTAGTAAAACACATACTGCAAACACACAACTTAGCTTCTGTATCAATTTATTGAATACACACCACATTATTTCACTTATTCAAAATATACAGCAACATGTAGAGCATACAATCTTCATTAAAACCATCTATAGCTTCACAGTACACTCAAATACACTAAAGAGCATACATTTAAATGGTCACTTTTCAACAAGGTTTCATGAGTTGAAGTTAGTTAATATCTACTAACATTAATTTAGAATGAACAATACTTGTACAGCATTTTAATAAATGTAAACATTTCCTAATGCTTTATTAAAATCTAAATGTATGCTTGTTAACATTAATACACTGCGAGCTAACATTAACTATTTTCTTTATATAAAAGATGTTTTAAATATAGTTTTTTGTTCATGTTAGTAAATACATTAACACTTACTAATACAACCTTAATATATAATGTTACCATTTAAATTGTGAAATGAAATCTCTTTATATACAAAAAAATAATAATAAATAGTAATCTGACTTTGTACCAAAGGTGTTTGACTTTCAGTGAGGCCAAAAAGAAGTTAGTCATAATATTTAGGAGATTGAGATTTGTTACCTGCCAGTTTTCTATAAAGTACTTGTTTAAAACACTAGAAATATCTATGTCAGTCAAGCAGTTAAATACATCTTTTATTCTCAAACACCAGGCCAGTATCCTACAAAATCCCTGATGAGGTTTGCCACTCCAATTCACTTTTGTGAAAACTCCTGCTATAAACCTGACATTGTGTCTAATATTTAGTTGTTTATGTCCTTTTGTTACATTTGCATGAAGTACATCTATTGTGTTTAGCATTACTGCAGCAAAACTGAGCACCTGTGACAGTGGAACATGTAGACAATATTACAGTAAATCATCAAGAAAAGGTTATGCGTGTTTTTGATATTGTGATATAGGTCTTAAATTTAATACTTAATGGTCTTAAAAAGGTCTTAAAGTCTTAAATTTGAAATTATGATATCTGCAGAAACCCTGTGTGTGCATCTGCAATAGTCACATCGCAGGATATGCAATGTTGGGATTATAGTTTAATATAGAGTTTAATCATAATGGAGTAAAAGTTTATCATCTGCATGCATTTTTAAAAAGATAGTTCACCCAATAATATTTTCTACACTTCATTTTTTTCAAACATTTGAGTTTTTTTTTTTTTTTTAATAAACACAAAGATTTAATAACTTTATTTAATTTAATAACTCCTATAGTATTAAAACAAGTGAAGTGTGAGTAAATAGTGAGAACATTTTAATCTTTGAGTGAACTGTCCCTTTAAGGCATGTGACTGTCTGAACATTTCAATATTTCAATTTTAAAAACATTCGGCTACAAGAAATTTTACTTAAATTAAATATACAATGAAGACTATGCAGTGTTGATTATTCAATATCTGTACCTGAATAGTGAATACCTGAAAACTATAATTCACTTTTATCTTTACTATTTTTTATTTATCTATGCTTGCTTGTAATTTATTTGTTATATATTATTCAAGATTCACTCCTCTACAAAATCCCCCATCAATCCAAATAAACCTCTTTAATCATCTGGTGAAATTGTATTCACATCGCAATATATATCATAGAAATACAAAATATGGTAATGTCAGATTTTTCCAATATCGCGCAGCCCTAATTCAAGTATACAGATATTTGTTAAACTAATTTCCATGACTTTTCCAAAACGTTGTGGGTTTTTCTGTTTTTCCAAAACTTTTCCAGGCCTGGAACATTCCAGGTCAAAATTCCATGAATTTCCCAGGTTTTCCATGAACCCCGACACAACCTGAATTGTCATGGCAGATGCAAACAAGTTGTTTTTACAGTATTTTTGATGGACAAACATGTTCTTTGAGCTTTGTGTCATTACTGTTGAACCTCTGAAGACATATGCAATGTTTTGACAGATTTGTAGTTGCTTTGCTGGACTTTGAACATGATGTAAATGGAGGAAGAAGGAGCTTCACCTTTATGGCAAATGAGCCAAATATCACATCGAAATCACCAAATGAGCACAAATGAATGTTTGGTTTGGAGAGAGAAGGGGAGAAGAAGAAATTTTTGCAAGTCCTAAATTAACCTTTTTTTCTATGACTTATGACAAATGTACTGGACCTGTCACACATACATCACTATCCTTTATGAACACAAATTTCACTGTAACGGGTGCTGTTGTTTTGCTCCAGTAATACCTTCAGAGAACACAGTAGTAGTCAGACATCCATACAAAAGCAGAGATTGGTGTGGTGTAGCAGAACTGCAATAGATGTCTGTCCAGGCTGACACTGATTTAGGCCTATGTTATCGATGCCCTCAAGTGGAGCTTCCGGAAAACCTGCAACAGATGAAACAGTAAGTTACACCTGGAATCTGCTAACGCACAAAGTGAAATTTAAACATAAATTAATTCCCTAATTCCATAGGGAGCAGCACTTTCAGAAAAGGGCTGACACGGAGGACAAAGAATTAAAGAGATTCTGTCATCCTTTACCTATTTCACTTTCTTCTGTTGAAAACAAAAGAAGATATTTTGAAGAATGCTGGAAATCTATAACCATTGACTTCCATAGTATTTGTTTTATTCTACTATGGATGTCAATGTTTACAGGTTGTTGCAATGTTTTCAGAATACCCTCTTTTGTGTTCAACAGAAGAAACTCATAATGATTTGGAACCACTTGGAAGAGTAAATAGTGAGTAAATTTTCATTTTTTGGGTGAAACATCTCTTTCAGTTTGAAAACACCAGAAACTTCTACAGCAGTCTTGCAGTTAATAAACATCTTATGTAGATTCTTTCACAAGACAAGAGATGACGCATTTCAATTGTCATCAGCATCTGAAATCCTTGACAGTTTTTAATATTTTGATTTTTAAAATAGTATGTTTATTTATTTGTTTGTTGTAATGCCATATTTTATTTTTAAAAATTATGACATCAAATGTACTCAACATGGAACACATTTATCATTATTCTTTATAAACACAATTTTCACTGTAATGGGTGCTGTTTTGCTCCAGTAATACCTTCAGAGAACACAGCAGTAGTCAGACATCCATACAAAAGCAGAGATTGGTGTGGTGTAGCAGAACTGCAATAGATGTCTGTCCAGGCTGACACTGATTTAGGCCTATGTTATCGATGCCCTCAAGTGGAGCTTCCGGAAAACCTGCAACAGATGAAACAGTAAGTTACACCTGGAATCTGCTAACGCACAAAGTGAAATTTAAACATAAATTAATTCCCTAATTCCATAGGGAGCAGCACTTTCAGAAAAGGCTGACCCGGAGGACAAAGAATTAAAGAGATTCTGTCATCCTTTACCTATTTCACTTTCTTCTGTTGAAAACAAAAGAAGATATTTTGAAGAATGCTGGAAATCTATAACCATTGACTTCCATAGTATTTGTTTTATTCTACTATGGATGTCAATGTTTACAGGTTGTTGCAATGTTTTCAGAATACCCTCTTTTGTGTTCAACAGAAGAAACTCATAATGATTTGGAACCACTTGGAAGAGTAAATAGTGAGTAAATTTTCATTTTTTGGGTGAAACATCTCTTTCAGTTTGAAAACACCAGAAACTTCTACAGCAGGCTTGCAGTTAATATACATCTTATGTAGACCCTTTTCACAAGACAAGAGATGATGCATTTCAATTGTCTTTAGATATTTTCAGTTTTTAATATTTTGATTTTTAAAATAGTATGTTTGTTTATTTGTTTGTTGTAATGCCATATTTTATTTTAAAAAATTATGACATCAAATGTACTCGACCTGGAACACATTTATCAAGGTTTCCGCTACATTCATTCATCCGTGGCGGGCCGCCATGCCAAAATCCATCCCGCCACGGCTACATTACAGCTTCTTATTTAAAACATTTAGTCGTGTTTTTTATAGCGGATTATAATCGCACCAAAACATATTAGAGAACTTTTCTGTAACCGTAGTAGTGCTGTGCGCTATTTGTTCAAGGTGACAAGCTGACTGACTCTCTGACAGACTGACTGACAGGTGCGTGAGTCTAGCAAACACCGCGTAGCTTTCAGTTAAGATGATTACAGTTTCCATAAGTATACTTTATTGATAAAGGTCAATGGCTCTGCATACAATGACTTTATCTTGCTGGAGTTTAATGCCGTTTCACTTTACTTCAGGACGCGTTAATGTCGGAAAACGCACTAAATCGCGCTTCAGCAGCGCTTACTGGAGAGCGCACGAGAAGATCTGCACTTGAACGTGTAAATTTGAGTGTGTGAAAGAAGTTCTGTGCTCGAACAGAGGAAATCGCCACGCAAGCAAAGAGATTCGCATGCTCGTATTACATGAATGCTACCTCGACTTGTAATACTGCGTGTAATATTTGTCTTTGAAATAGTTGGCAGATCTGTGTAAAAAAAAAAGTCCTGCCGCCACTGCTGGAAAAAATCCTAGAGGAAACACTGTTTATCATTATTCTTTATAAACAATTTTCACTGTAATGGGTGTTGTTTTGCTCCAGTAATACCTTCAAAGAACACAGCAGTAGTCAGACATCCATACAAAAGCAGAGATTGGTGTGGTGTAGCAGAACTGCACCAGATGTCTGTCCAGGCTGACAAGGTTTAGGCCATCGGCAAGTTCTTGATGCCCTCAACTGGAGCTTCCAGGAAACCCAGAAAGTTAAAACCTTACACCTGGTATCTGCTATTAAGTTATACAATGTGTAATTCAAACATTAATTTCTAACTAAACCTATACAGTATTTGTCCCATAATATTGTCACATAGCATAACATGATCACAACATAATATCACAATATCAAATACATCACAATATAGCATAATCAATAAAACAAACATCGTTTGTTAACACAGGCAATTAGTAAAAGAATATTACCAAAACACCAAGACTTTTAACAGATAGTTAAAGGTAACGTTAACTTAGCAAACTTACATATGGGGAAAGCCTTTTCCATTCAATGCTGTGCAAGTTGGTGCGTCTCTGGAGTAATGTTACATCTCTAAAAGTAAAAAACAAAACAATCACACATAAACAACAGTGAAACCACAGCAGTTCACTTTGTAATAACAACGTTAATTAACGCTACACTGCTAAACGTTATATAAAATGTTACCGTTAACGTTGCTCAGTAACGTTAACTTTAAACCGTGTTTTTCATAGCCGCGTGGTGGAGCAGGTTTTTAGGCTAATTCCAAGGCATAAAATTGGGTTTATCGAGTTGAATTTGCCAATTAAAACAGTTAAAAACACTAATTTAGACTAACGTTAAACATTTAACGTTACGTCGAGTTCAGCTGCTGCATCACCCGAGCGCAAACAAGACTAAAAACCAAACTGGAAAGTATTAAATGCTTCAAAATTCAAAACACTACAACTCAAAAGTCACATTTAAGATCAGTAGTAAGTAAAAACTAAATTAGCTGGATAAATAAAACATGTAAAGTATCGAAAAATGTGCTTACTTCTGAATTCCGCTAGAGTGCAGGTGTCCGTTACCATTTAAACCTCAATGAGGCGCGCCGCGCGTGGCCGCGTGCACAGTAAAGTCTTGATCGGATACTCGGCCGGCCGGAAGTGCAATATGCACACCAATATAGCAGCATTTTTTATGACACTGTATAACAATAATTAATATTTTTAAAGTACTGTGACTATATATATATATATAAATATATATATATATTTTTTTTCCCCAGAAATCAAGTATATCTCACAGAAAAGTATTGCATACACATGTTTTGCTATACACATGTTTATTCCCTTTGTGTGTATTGGAACAAAACAACAACAACAACAACAAAAAAGGGAGGAAAAAAGCTAATTTGACATTAAGTCACACAAAACTCAAAAATTGGCAGGATAAAATCACTGGCACCCTTAACTTAATGTTTGGTTGCACACCCTTTAGAATACTGAAATCAGTCGCTTCCTAACCATCAATAAGCTTGCTACACCTCTCACATGGAATTTGGGACCACCTTTTCTTTGCAAACTGCTCCAGGTTCAGCCCATTTTTGGAGTTTTGTGTGACATTATTACTCCCT
The DNA here is from genome assembly GCA_903798195.1 of Danio kyathit. Lineage (NCBI taxonomy): Eukaryota > Metazoa > Chordata > Actinopteri > Cypriniformes > Danionidae > Danio > Danio kyathit. The sequence goes on from LR812533.1 coordinate 7,114,703, forward strand.
GTTTTGTTTTGTTCCAATATATATATATATATATATATATATATATATATATATATATATATATATATATATATATATATAATTTTTTGTAAGGTCGATAGTAGCCACTGTAAGAAATATATTTTTTTTGCTGCAGAACAAACCACGTGCATAAAAAACCTCACTTGCCTACTAATTAACCAATTTAAGCCTTCAAACTGCACTTTAGGCGACAGGGTGGTTCAGTGGTTAGCACTGCCGCCTCACAGCAAGAAGGTTGCTGGTTCAAGTCTCATCTGGGCCAGTTGACATTACTGCGTGGAGTTTGCATGTTCTCCCTGTGTTTGCGTGGGTTTTCCTCCACAGTCCAAACACATGCGTATAACATATAGGCTAGGTGAATTAGACCGCAGACTAAATTGACCGCAGTGTATGTGTGTGCATGTGAATGTGCTATTTTCCAGTGCTGGGTTGCAGCTGAAAGGGCATCCGCTGTGTAAAACATATGCTGGATAAGTTGGTGGTTCATTCTGCTGTTGAGATGATGAATAAAGGGACTATAAGCCTAAAGAAAATGATTAAATAAATGAACTGCGCTTTAAGCTGAATATATCTTGTAAATTAACAAAAAAATTATTGTGAAAAAAAAATGTAATTATTAGTTTCAAAAAATATTATGTTTAAAGATGTATTGAACAAAATCTTCAATGTTAAACAGCACTTGGGAAATTAAAAAAAATATTTTACAAAAGGGCTTATAATTTTGACTTGAACACTGTATATATAGAGGATCGCAGTGTTTTCAGCTATCGCATCTATAACAGCAGCAATGCAACAAACAGAAAGAAAAAACTGCATCTTTCCACGCCACTGCTGCACAGATAGTGACGTCACCCTCCATCAGCGCGCGCACGCCGCGCAGGTAAACAATAATAGAGCAGAAGAAGGACAAGGAGAAAGAGAGCAGCTCAAGACCAAACAAATGCGAAATCTGACCGCTCGGGCCAAACGCGGATTTACACGCAGCACATTTTACAGGAATGGCATGTCTCATGGCAGCCTTTTCATTCAACAACACCACAGTTACCAACTCCATCATAATGGTAAGACTCTGTTTTATTTATCTATACTGTTCATTTCTAAACATTTAAAGAACTACGTTCAAAAATATATCAGCTTAAAAAAAACGAAATAGGCTACTCAGTTCTTAAAGATATTTATCATATAAAAAATAAGCTGCGTAAAATAAACTGTTTTCAAAATGACGCGTGTATCCAAATGAACCAGAGTAACCCTCATTGACTACCGTGTAAATTGCTTTGCAGTCAGTGCATACGCTATTACTAACTATTATTATATACAGTCATAAACTGCAGAACTTCAAATGCACAATACTGCAAAACAGTCCTGTTAAAAAATATAATGTCAGCTTTAAATGTACTCAAATGGAGTAAATCATTACATTTCCATAGTCTATGTGACTGTGCTTGAGTTTTAATATCCTTCTGTATTACATTATACGGTTTTAATGTGAAAAACGCATTACTGCATTAAACTGTCATTTTGGGCATTGCTGTTTTGCCTTGAGCTTAGAATAAGCTTTGTCCGACAGTAACCTCTTCTCTGTGCTGTGGCGGGATGAGGGACAGGGATTAGATCGTCTTTATATTTAGCAAGCATTTCACTGATGAACTTTTATTATTATATGATAACATTACTATATATTCCTGCTTTATATTCAGATGGGCAATTTAATCTGAATTTGACAGAGTTGTCCTGTTGTATGATACATTAATAACATGCTTTATGATGTATGACAATTTAATGCTATATGGATATATAAACTTGTAACCATTGAGCCAAGCTATGGTGCATTGTGGATTTGATAAATGTGTGTGTTGATTTTTATTATATGACATGTTTTCTTTATTGTTTTAATTATTTTTTTCTTAAATTTTATTTTGGACTTATAAAGGTTTTACTTTATCTATGCAAGTTAAACTTAATGACTATCATAAATAATAAATTGGTAACAATCTCATTTATATACAGTAATGGTTTTTATAGTTAAGCAAAATCTATTGGTTACTTGAAATATAATAATTATAATAATAATAATAATAATATATATATATATATATATATATATATATATATATATAATAATTATAATAATAATAATAATATATATATATATATATATATATATATATATATATATATATTTTTTTTTTTTTTTTTTATATATATATATATATATACAGTTGAAGTCAGAATTATTAGCCCCCCTGAATTATTAGCCCCTCTGTTTATGTTTCCCCCAATTTCTGTTTAACAGAGAAAAGATTTTCTCAACACATTTCTAAACATAATAGTTTTAGTAATTCATTTCTAATAACTCATTTATTTTATCTTTGTCATGATGACAGTAAATAATATTTTACTAGATATTTTTCAAGACACTTCTGTACAGCTTAAAGTGACATTTAAAGGCTTAACTAGGTTAATTAGGTTAACTTGGCAGGTTAGGGCAATTAGGCAAGTTATTGTATAATGATGGTTTGTTCTGTAGGCTATTGGAAAAAAAGGGGCTAACAATTTTGACCTTAAAATGGCTTTTAAAAAATTATTAACTGTTTTTATACTAGCCGAAATAAAACAAATAAGATGTTTTCCAGAAGAAAAAACATTATCAGACATACTGTGAAAATTTCCTTGCTCTGTTAAACATAATTTGGGAAATATTTAAAAAAGAAAAAAAAATCAAAAGGGGGCTATTAATTCTGACTTCAACTGTATATATATATATATATAGACTACTGGTCAAAAGTTTGGGGTCAGTATGATTTTTAAATATTTTAAAATCAGCATCTCCTGCTCACCAAGGCTGCATTTATTTAATCAAAAATACAATACAAATTGTAAAATTGTGAAATGATATTGCACAATAAAATAACTGTTCAAAAGTAGTTTATAATTTAATTTAATCATTTGTTCCAGAGATTTTAAAGATGAATTTTCAGCCTCATTACTCAGGGTCACATGATTCTTCAGAAATCACTTCAATATTAATTATTATTGTTAATATTATTATTATTATTATTATTCATTCATTCATTCATTTTCCAGCTTTAGTCCCTTTATTACTCTGGGGTCGCCACAGCGGAATGAACCACCAACTTATCTAGCATATGTTTTGCGCGGCGGATGCCCTTCCAGCTGCAACCCATCACTGTGAAACATCTCATTCATACACTACGGACAATTTAGCTTACACAATTTACCTATGCCACATGTTTTTGGACTTGTGAGGGAAACCAGAGCACCCGGAGGAAACCCTTGAGAACACAGGGAGAACATGCAAACTCCACACAGAAACGCCAACTGACCCAGCTGAGTATCAAACCAGCGACCTTCTTGCTGTGAGGCGAACGTGCTACCCACTGCGCCAGATCGCAGCCCATTATTATTGTTAACATTATTATTATTAATGGTAATAGTAATGAAAGCAATAATGACTGGAGTAGTAATTTCATTTAAAACTACATACAATAAGAAAGCAGTTATTTAATTTTTTTTTATAAATATTCAACAATTTAACAATTTTTTTACCTATTAATAAATGTTGCCTTGATGAACAGAATAATTTTCTTTTAAAAAAAAAACTGACCCTAAATTTTTAAAACGGTACTGTATATACTTTATTTAATGTTAGTTATTTTTTTCCAAGCAACCAATAAATTGTATATATTTTGGTTAACTATAAAAAACATTATATTAATACTTAAAAATTACTAAAATAAAGCCAAATCAAGAGTACACTATCATGACGATGTTTCTCAATACACTTAAATAGACTTTAAAATAATTATACAGTCTAAAAACCTGTGTAATGTTTTACAATTAAAAAAAAAATATTTTAATGTCTTCATAGTTTCTATTGAATTTTATTTTAGTTTTAGATATGTTTTTATACTTAAGTTAAACTTAACAACAGTAGAAATTTGTCCTTGTCTAGTACCTAAGTTAAAATCTTTTTTTTCATATATTATAAATGTATTTCATACAGTTAACTCTCTATACACTCTATATTTTCTCCATATAACCAAATTGTATTAGGATTTTAGTTAAAGTTTTAACTAAACTTAACCATAATATTAAGCTATGTCAGAGAAATATATGGTTATATCCTGGAATTTTACTTTGCCAAACATATATATATATTCATTTATTCATTATCCTTCAGCTTAGTCTGTTTATTCATCAGGGGTTGCCACAGCGGAATGAACCACCAACTTATCCAGCTTATGTTTTACACAGCAGATGCCCTTCCAGCTGCAACCCAGTACTGCCTGCTTCAGTGTTTCAAAAATCTTCCTATCAAGTTTTTTTTAGAATAGTATGGCAATATAAAGTTTAATTATAATTAAAATCTTTTTAAAATGTCATCAATTTATTTCTGTTCTAAATTTTGGAGACAAGATATTTTATTGCAAATTATTGTTACACGGAATCACATTAGTAAAATCATGAATAAAAGATAAAATAATAATTAAACAAATAATTAAATAATTAAAATAAATACACAATTGAACAAGACACATTCTAGTGTACTGAAACAACCCTTTACATTTTTGAACATTCATTCTGAATAATATTTATTACATAATCTGTTCATTTATGTTATTTTTATTCTCTTTTGATGTTGTTGAATGTCTTTTGCTATCTTCGATCACTGCAAACTTCTGCACACGTGAATTTTTTTCAGCAGAGCTTTAGTCCTCAGGGCGAACGCTTCAGGTTTTTCCCTCAAGGCTGCAGTGCATTACATAACCGCTCTGTCTTTCCTCCCTCAGAATACAAACGGACCTCCCGATCTCATGCTGGACCCCAGAACCGTGTGTGTATCCATTGATGAAATGATGTCCAACCACGTCAGCAGTCAACAAACGCCACTGTTACATGCACACCTGAAAAAAGTGGAGAACAATCTGACCGAGGCCCAGAGGTTTTCATACCTGCCTCGCAGACCCGCGGTCAACATCGAATTTAAAGACCTCTCGTATTCCGTTCCTGAAGGACCATGGTGGAGGAAAAAAGGTAAAGTGTGACCTTTAAGCCTTTTAAATAGCATTCTGAGGTAAATAAAAGTATTAGTGATCTTAATGCGTTTTTTTTTTTTTTGTGTCGCAACAAAGTTCTTTTTACAGGGTGGGGTTGTTAGCCCCATGCCCAACCCTCCTCCTTTCTCATCCAGGCTTGGGACCGGCCATTAGTAGCATTCGTTTTAGTATACTCTGGATTTAATGATCCTGTAGAAACCTGTTTCGACACTCAATAGCATCAATAAAAAGGGTAATAGGCCTATGATTTTACCAATGCAAGATATATTGTTACATGTTTAAACACACAAGTATGCTTTAATCACCTGAGAAAATCCACACATTGTTAAAAACAGCAAAAATCTGTTAATTAACACTGTCCGTATTTTGCAATTCTAAGGTGTTTTCCTTTTTTTATGGATATGAATTTTGGATATTGGGACCTTGATCTCTGCTCTGTGGACTTTTGATGTTGATAATTAATCTCTGTTGTTTAATAGAGTGACTTATTGACTGTTTAGTAGTTATAAACCATGTATAATATAATAAATGCATTTTTTTTTTAAATCGTGTCTACTACACACAACACAGCAAGAATCTAGCAACAAGCAATTTGGCTTCCTCACCAAATGTGACCAAATAGAAATATTTAATTACCATTTAAATACCGTCTTTTGAATGAGACGTTAAAAAAGGTCCTGACTCTTTGTGGTCATTAAAAATCCCATGGCACTTCTCGTAAAGAGTAGGGGTATAACCTCGATGTCCTGGCCAAATTCCCTCCATCGGCCCTTAACCATCATGGCCTCCCAATCATCCCCATCCACCGAATTGGCTGTATCACTGTCTCTCCACTCCACCTATAGCTAGTGTGTAGTGAGCGCACAGGCGCCGTTGTCCTGTGGCACACTGGTGGTGGTGTGGAGAGACCCAATGATTGTGAAGCGCTTTGGGAGTATGGCCCTGACGAAAATTGTTAGGGTTATAAACTAATTAATACACATTATATAAAAGTACATAGGCTGAGTGACTGAAGTTGTCACTGTTCTGACTTTCATTTTCAAATCGTTTGCTAGTTATCTAATATTGAAGATCTGTGGTAAACTATCTGCTGCTGCTTTCAGTATGGCAATAAATATCAAGTAAAATGGTATTTATACTCACATTGGTAGAATTTAACACTGGATAAAGCACATAATCAGTACCTGAGGAGATAATTGTCATAGCAGATTATCAATCAAGGCCTTTATTTGTCACATATACCTCCATGTATTCACATACACTGACATATAGTGAAATTGGACCCCCCGACCGTACACAAACGTCACATTTCAGGGGAAGACAGGTCAACGGGAGGTAGCATTTAGAAAAAGGAAGTAAGATACATTCAGGAGAGAGAGGCGCAAAAAAACTCCCTCTCACCTTGCTCTTGAGTTAGAGCAGTGTGAGAACAGGGAGAAAAAAAGCCCCAGCAGCCAAGCACATAAACACATTGACATAGACATAACATCGCAACAGGGGATGGGAATAGGGGATGTGGATATAGTCCGGTAAGGGCAGGCAGCCATCCGGCCTGCAGAAGTTGTTTGGAGAAGTTGTTTTTCTCCAGCCGAGGCCGTCTGGCTGGAAAACACAGGGAAGCCAAAAGAGAAGAAAAGTATTTCAAATTTAGGTAAATATCTGCCGATTTCACAGATATTTAATGTCCGTCACTAGTCTCCAGTTCTGGCCAAATCTTGTTGCTAAGCCGCTAATTTCACCCCGATGTTATCCAATTTGCGGTCTAATACAGCAGTCTGATTATTAGGAATTCTGCCCACTATAGTTTCAATCAAGCCAGCCAGCTTGGTGGGGTTTTGAGCAGCACTGACCGCTTTCATCAATCGTCGATACCCCAGGGCCCTGCATAAGCCCATCAGCAGAAACCCTTTTATCAAAGTTCCGAATAGATAGATATCTTCAATATCCTCCAGGGACAGAGCAGCCAGGCACATGACGCGCCACTTGAAGAGAGGAGTTGATCACCACAATGGGGTTCAAGTCCGGTGAAGAACGGTTCCAGATAGCGGGTAAACAGAAGCCAAACAATAAAATAAACAAGTAAATAACAGGGTGAGAATGTGGTAAAATCTAAAAATGTGGTAAAAATCAGGCAAGGGCTTTTTTTTTCTAGATTGCTTTTTAAAATTGTCGGTTGGGTTTAAGGAAGTGGGTTTTCAGATCAATCAGTGCTTTTAAAACACTATTGGTTGGGTTTAGGGAAGGAGGAGGGTGGGTTAGTCGATCGGTCAGTCAGTCGACAGCGGCCTCTGGTTGATTTACGTTAGAACAGCAGGCGCGAGAGAAATTTGAGATTTTAAAAAGCGTACACAGCAGCCTCTGATGGATTCATGAAAACAAAAACTGCAAAAAAACATACCTCCTGTGAAGTATTTGGCATATTCAAGAAATGTATATAGAGGTACGTTTTCAGAATGAGCCTGGGTTGGAAATCTTCAGATTTCCTTGATTTTTTTTGTTCTCTTTTGAAAAGTTTTATTTCATATTTTTCCCCAACACAAACATTTAAGTGTACAAATTTTTGGACCATTATCCTAAGTTTTTTTTTGTTAGATTAGCTCCAGATTTGGCTTGAGTGCTGAGACTAAACTAATGTATATGCACAAATTTAATATTGCAAAGAATCCTACTAAAATATTAATTTAAATGATAGACTTGTAAGGGGTGTACTCACATATGCTGAGCACAGTATTTCCTATATTTTTTCTCTTGGAGAAAGTCTTATTTGTTTTATTTTGGCTTGAATAAACACAGTTTGTAATTTTTTAAAAACCATTTTAAGGTCATTATTATTAGCCCCCTTAAGGATTATTTTTTTCTGAATTGTCTACAGAACAAACCATCATTATATAATGACTTGTCTAATTACCTTAACTTGCCTAGTTAACCTAATTAATCATTTAAATTGCACATTAAGCTGAAAACTATCTTGAAAAACATCTAGTAACATTTTATGTGCTGTCATCATGGCAAAAACAAAAGAAATCAGTTATTAGAAATGAGACATTAAAACTATTATTATTAGAAATGTGTTGAAAAAAATCTTCTTTCCGCTAAACAGAAATTGTGGAAAATTATACAGGGGGGCTAATAACCCAGGAAGGCTGTCAATTGTATATATTTTTAAGATTCAGTGTTCATGACATGAGTATATCTCTGCCCCTTTCAGTTTCTAAAAAGTAGCTTGCAAATGAAACAAGAGACCCCTGATGTAGATTATGAGGAAATGATTTAGCAGGAATGCTTTAGTGTTTGTGCCTGAGATCCTGAAATATCCTCCATGTTTGTCTGCGCTCATTAATGAAGCGCTAGACTTGACATAACGCTCCAGCTGTCTGCTTCCCCTTTGCTTTGCTTTTGTACTTTTACCTCAAGAAGCAGGGCTTTTCTGACGGTCGCTGAAGTCTTCATTAGACTCGCCATCTGGATTGTAATTTGATTTTAAGTTTCTTGGACACCCCACAAATGTTCAGTGGTAGAAAGCTTTGTCTATGCTAGTAATCCTGAGATGGGCTGTTTGTTTTCATCCAACAAGATGCGCAATCTGCTCTTATTACTTCTTTATTTTTCCCCAGACTTCACTTGTCAGGTTATATTTCTGTCATCTTTCCCCCTGTAGCTCTGAAGTATTTTTGGAAGTGCTCATAGAGTGACCTAGCCTTTCTGCTAAGAAGAGGAAATAGCTTATAGCGTTAGCAGTACTGGGCTTGCTGATAAAAAGGTGTTTTTCTTGTCACACATTTTCTGTAGATGAATAATTATGGTTTAAATTAGCAGTGGTAGGCAACAATGATTAGAACAATTGACATATTTAGAGTTGACATGAAATTCTAATTTGCTTATCTTATTTTTATTTAAAGTAGTGTTTCTTATCAATCTTTAATTAAATACCATAACCTTAAGTCCCCCTCAAAATGACTTTTCTTCACTACTGGTCACATGGAATTTCTTTAGGGTGGAGCTATCAATCCTTTAGGTAGTCTTTTAGGGCGGGACTATCAGTCTTTAGGGCAGAGCTATCAGTCTTTTAGGGCAGGGCTATCAGCTCTTTAGGGCAGAGCTATTAGTCTTTTAGGGCAGGGCTATCAGTCTTTAGGGCAGAGCTATCAGTCTTTTAGGGCAGAGCTATTAGTCTTTTAGGGCAGAGCTATCAGTCCTTTAGGGCAGAGCTATTAGTCTTTTAGGGCAGAGCTATCAGTCCTTTAGGGCAGAGCTATCAGTCTTTTAGGGCAGGGCTATCAGTCTTTTAGGGCAGGGCTATCAGTCTTTTAGGGCAGGGCTATCAGTCTTTAGGGCAGAGCTATCAGTCTTTTAGGGCAGGGCTATCAGCTCTTTAGGGCAGAGCTATTAGTCTTTTAGGGCAGGGCTATCAGTCCTTTAGGGCAGAGCTATTAGTCTTTTAGGGCAGGGCTATCAGCTCTTTAGGGCAGAGCTATTAGTCTTTTAGGGCAGAGCTATCAGTCCTTTAGGGCAGAGCTATCAGCTCTTTAGGGCAGAGCTATTAGTCTTTTAGGGCAGGGCTATCAGTCTTTAGGGCAGAGCTATCAGTCTTTAGGGCAGAGCTATCAGTATTTAGGGCAGGGCTATCAGTCTTTTAGGGCAGGGCTATCAGCTCTTTAGGGCAGAGCTATCAGTCCTTTAGGGCAGGGCTATCAGTCTTTTAGGGCAGGGCTATCAGTCTTTTAGGGCAGAGCTATCAGTCTTTAGGGCAGAGCTATCAGTCTTTAGGGCAGAGCTATCAGTCTTTAGGGCAGAGCTATTAGTCTTTTAGGGCAGGGCTATCAGCTCTTTAGGGCAGAGCTATCAGTCTTTTAGGGCAGGGCTATCAGTCTTTTAGGGCAGGGCTATCAGTCTTTTAGGGCAGGGCTATCAGTCTTTAGGGCAGAGCTATCAGTCTTTAGGGCAGAGCTATCAGTCTTTAGGGCAGAGCTATCAGTCTTTAGGGCAGAGTTATCAGTCTTTTAGGGCAGAGCTATCAGCTCTTTAGGGCAGAGCTATCAGTCTTTTAGGGCAGAGCTATTAGTCTTTTAGGGCAGGGCTATCAGCTCATTAGGGCAGAGCTATTAGTCTTTTAGGGCAGGGCTATCAGCTCTTTAGGGCAGAGCTATCAGTCTTTTAGGGCAGAGCTATCAGTCCTTTAGGGCAGAGCTATTAGTCTTTTAGGGCAGAGCTATCAGTCCTTTAGGGCAGAGCTATCAGTCTTTTAGGGCAGGGCTATCAGCTCTTTAGGGCAGAGCTATCAGTCTTTTAGGGCAGGGCTATCAGTCTTTAGGGCAGAGCTATCAGTCTTTTAGGGCAGAGCTATCAGTCCTTTAGGGCAGAGCTATTAGTCTTTTAGGGTGGAGCTATCAGTCCTTTAGAGTGGACTTATCAGTCCATTATGGCGGAGCTATCAGTCATTTAGGGTGGAGCTATCAGTTCTTTAGGATGGGGCTATCAGTCACTTAGGGCAGAGCTATCAGTCTTTTAGGGCGGAGCTATCAGTCACTTAGGGCAGAGCTATCAGTCTTTTAGGGCGGAGCTATCACTCTATTAGGGTGGAGCTATCAGTTCTTTAGGGGGGAGCTATAACTTCACTAGGGTGGAGCTATTACTCCATTAGGGCAGAGCTATCAGTCCTTAGGGTGGAGCTATCAGTCATTTAGGGCAGGGCTATATGTCCTTTAGTTGTAGCTATCAGTCTTTTAGGGCGAAGCTATCAGTCCTTTAGGGCAGGGCTATCAGTGATTTAGAGTGGGGCTATCAGTTCTTTAGGGTGGAGCTATCAGTCCTTTAGGGCGGAGCTATCAATCCTTTAGGGCAGGGATATCCGTCATTTAGGGTGAGGCTTTCAGTCATTTAAGGCGGGGCTATCTGTCATTTAGGGTAGGGCTATCAGTTCTTTAGGGCAGAGCTATCAGTCCTTTAGGGCAGAGCTATTAGTCTTTTAAGGTGGAGCTATTACCCCATTAGGGCAGAGCTATCAGTCATTTAGGGCGGGGCTATATGTCCTTTAGTTGTAGCTATCAGTTTTTTAGGGCGGAGCTATCAGTTCTTTAGGCTGGGACTATCAGTCCTTTAAGGGCAGGGCTATCAGTCATTTAGGGTGGGGCTATCAGTTTTTTTAGGGCGGAGCTATCAGTCCTTTAGGGTGGAGCTATCAATCTTTTAGGGTGGGGCTATCCGTCATTTAGGGTGGAGCTTTCAGTCATTTAAGGCGGGGCTATCAGTCATTTATGGTGGGCTATCAGTTCTTTAGGGCAGAGCTATCAGTCATTTAAAATGGGGCTATCAGTCATTTAGGGCGGAGCCCTAGAGCACGAGTTAGTGCACGTGTTGTTTCTTCTCTGTTTTCTATTCAAATCTTCCTTCATTTTGTTAGCCACACCCATCTTTCTACAGTCCAATCGGTTTCCAAAAAATGAAATTAAAGTTTTTTTCCCTAATTTTTTTAAGCCTATTTCAATTAGATATATGTCATGATATGAGAAAAAATGAGAATTTTAACTTCCATTTCATGACAGCTTTTTAGAGAGTTTTCAGTGTGGCTGGGCAATTTGGGGAAATTTATTTTATTATATTAACTAATATAATAATATTAAATACAATTGTCTACTAAATAGAATTAAATTATAAATATACCTCAAATACACAATTAAATAAAATGAAATTGGAATTTATTTTATATAAAATACAACAACAACAATAATAATGATCAAAATGATTCCCTCCGGGATTTTGGAGGAACATTTGTTTTTATATTTGTGGCCTAAAATAATTCTAAAACATTAGACATCACATAATCCTAGAGGGATAATAAATAAATAAAAAAAGAAATAAGAAATAATAATAACTTTAGACAAATTAATAAAACAAATAAGTGGTGAAATAATTTTTTACTCATTTGTTTGTTTTCTTTTTACATTTATAAATATTATTATTAATAATAGCAATTATTATTATTATCAATAAAAAAAAATAATTAAAACAAATATTTTTTTCTCTGATATTTGACTTAATCAGTTTGTAAACCACTGAAAATCCAATACAAATAATAACCATTTTTATGTTGAATCAAGAAAAACGTAAGCAAACTCTATGAAAATATATTTAACAGTCAGCTGACAACATCTGATCTAGTTCTAAAACTAATTTGTCCTACAAAAGTAACAGTAGTTATGGAATGTGGATAAATAAATAAAATAATTGCGTTTTAAGCTGAATTATTCCTTTAATTAAGTCAAAGTCAGGTTAAACTCAAAGTACAAAAGCACATTTCAATGAAATTTCAATGCCACACTGCACTGACACTTCTTCCAGCTCTCCTGCCATGAAAGATACATAAGCACTATAGTCTCACAGCCAACTGACTCATCGTACTGGTGACTTTACTCCGTCCTCTCACAGAGCCATCAGCTGTTTTTGGTTTTCCCCAAAAAAGAACAGAATACTCCACGCACATTCCTGCTTTCATGCATTGAAAGTCTATGTGATGACAAACTTTACAATGTTTATTTTGCTAGTGGTGCTGCACGGTGGCGCAGTGGGTAGCACGTTCGCCACACAGCAAGTAGGTAGCTGGTTTGAGCCTCGGTTGGGTCAGTTGGCATTTCTGTGGGGAGTCTGTGGGGGTCAGTTTTCTGAATACCATAAGTCAGAAAAGATATAGCAACCTAAGTCAGACCAGTTTGAAGGTCTGGAGTAAGTTTGGTGTTTGTAGCTTGAATGGTTTAGGAGGAGATGAATATAGAAATTAGTCTCAGAAGAAGACTGAAGAAAAATAATAAGTTTATGTAGTATAACCGTACAGTATGTTGTGGCTGGAAGGGCATCCGCTGCGTAAAACATATGCTGGATAAGTTGGCGGTTCATTCCGCTGTGGCGACCCCAGATTAATAAAGGGACTAAGCCGAAAAGAAAATGAATGAATGAATTTAACTAGTGGACATTGTTCTTTAGCTGAGCATGCAAGTTAATCCACTGAATAAAAAAGTTAAAGATTAAAGTCGGACCATTTGTTTTCGCGTTTGGAGTGGCGATCCATCTGTTGACGTTAACCTTAGGGCTACCATAGCAACTGCATATTAATGCCCTCTCTTACCATTAGTTTGCTATGAGCGAATGATATGCAATAGAAAGCTTTGCCCCTACTCGATACTTTTTTTTAGTTGGAAGTACTAGGGTTGGGCGATGTTGACCGATTTAGCATCGTACGATGTCTAATGTGAAACATCGCGATGGACGATGGCATCGTCTTCAAAGGCAGAGGTGAATTAAATATTTATGAATAATTAATTAATTCATAACAAAATAATTATTTGTAGCCTACCATTTCAACAACCTGGCCCGCATGCTCTTGTTTTACTCATAACCAAATCATAAATAAATAAAGATAAGTTACACACAAATTTGCCACCTGTCAATGACTTTTTCCGCGGGATTCTGGCATGAGTAGGCAGAGTGATCTGTGTCAGTCAGGGCCGGCGCGTCCATAGAGGTGACCTAGGCGGCTGCCTAGGGCGGTAGAGCAGTCAGAATGGCGTCCTCTGCGCGTCTCCCCCTCTTCACTTTCGTCCGCAACAAACCCTGCATCATCTCAACACCCAGCTCTGCCGCCCCCCTCCCCACCCTCCGCCGGCTTTTTCAGATTGAAGGCAGCATAACTTTCGGATTGAGGGTGGCATTCTCGTCGTTTGCCTAGAGCGCCAGTTGAGTTTGCTCGGCCCTGGTGTCAGTATAATGGCGTCGACAAACTTGGTTGGTAAAAAAGGTGCACAACCAACAGTATCTGAGGGTTTCGCTAAAATTACTAAGTACAAGCGTGAAAGCGAAAGGTTGAAGCAGTGTACTGATGCTGTGACATGTTACCTGATAGATTCAAAAGACAGAAGAGTCGTTAGACAGAGACAAGATTAATTAAATATCACGTTTAACGGCTATAGTGGGACGCAATCCAGTGATACATCCTTGATAAACTGTCCGACGCACACTGTTCTCTGGAGCTCAGACGAGCGCATGACAGTGTGTGTGCGTATGTGGCTGTGTCTGTCTGTGTGTGTGTGTGGTCACGTGATGTGTGTTTTCAGCGGATGGAGAGCTGTTCAGAAATGCTAGATGAAACGCCAGTGTGGACATGGGTCATTTTCGTTCTAAAATGCCATTTTAAAACTACGCAGTATTAGTGTAAACGGGGCCTGAGTGTGTATTTTTCACGAGGGGGTTTGCGACGGGGGCAGGTCGGAGGATCGGTGTCGCCGGCTCAGCATCGTGATGTCTATCAGCCATCGGCGATGGACGATGGCATCGTCTATCGGCCCAACCCTGGGAAGTACATCAACATATTGAAATAAAAGTATCAGCAACTTCCGGTTCATGGAGACTTTAAAAGCAGGACCGTCCAATAGGATCTGATTTACAGAGAGAGGAACAAACACTGTTTCAGAGTTTGGATTGACGATACTTCCGTACCTGCCTACACTTCCTTTTTTTCCCGGGAGTATCCCGGTATTTCATAAATAAGTTAAATGTAAGTGGAAAATGGACGTTTTTTAAACTTCAGTACCGGGACAACACTATTACAGACAACACGAGGATGTGCTACAGAGGACTGCATTGTTTTATCGCTCACCGGGTTACATAGGCTGAAGCAGGGAAGCATCCCCATTGTGTTTACCTGCTGCCATGAACTGAAGTCTAGGAGGACACTTAAACATGTATCATTCTTAAAGAGATTGTGATGTTGTTTGATGCCTAATATGCTTTTAATTGTTTAAAATAAACTGAACTGAGTGATATTAAAGTGATGTTTACACAATATCTGCATTTTGAAGTCGCAGCAACAGCTGGAGGTTTAAAGCACACAGCATGTTGTTGCAATGTCTACAGTGCTGATCCTATACTTCCGGGTTTCTTCCCACCGCAGCCTCGCTTTCATGTTTTAAAATGGCAGCCGCGTGAAATAAGCGTATTAGGTTTTGGGAAGGGGGTGGGTGCGGTGATTGGCCGTCAGCCAGTCAGTTGATAGCAACCTGGTAGATTTATGTGAGAACAGCAGGCACGAATGGAAATTTGAGAAATTTGAGATCTAAAACGTTGTTCACAGTGGCCTCTGGTGGATTCGCAAAAACAAAAACTGCAGAAAAGTACTTCATAGGACATATTTTGCGCTCCAGAATAAAAAAAAAAAAAAAATTATATATATATATATATATATATATATATATATATATATATATATATATATATATATATATATATATATATATAGGGGTACGTATCAATAATGAGCCTGGGTTGTTTTTAAGTTGACTCAACTTTTAACCCAAGTACTGCACTTGACTCGATTTAAGTTGACTCGACTAAAAAAAACGCTATGCAGCAAATTGCCTTACAATTTGAATACAACTTTATTTTTAGCAGTGTAGCTAATTAATAATTTATTGAGCTAATAGTCTTAGTTAATGGTTTGTTAATAGCATGAATGTTACATTAAAATAAAGTGTGACCCAATATTGAACAACAATTTCGTCGCACGCAGTATGTTTGTCTTTAAAGCTTTATAAAAAAATTTTTACTAGACTGTAAAAATATTTCTGTTCATGTTCATTATTTATGGTTGTAAATTGTATTATGGGACCTTAAACTCTGCTCTGTTGACTTTTGATGTTAAAAAATTCAACCTTGCAGTTTAACAAAGTAACTTTTATTAACATTTTAGTAAATAATGAGAATAAGAGAGTAATAAATCTGTAAAATAACAGAAAATGTACTGACAGTTTATTACAAGTTTTTTTTTACCATACTATACAACACTAACCGGACAATATATCACTTTAAACCATTAAAAATGTTAATAAAAGTCACTTTTTCAAACTTTTTAATGTTAAAAGTTATTGAAAGAAAGATTAAGGTCCCATAATGTAATTCAAAGGCATAAACAAAATAAGAAACGAATCACAAAATACAAAATTTATGGATATTTTTACAGTGTACAGCTGCAATCAGAATTATTCAACCCCCTTTGAATTTTTTTTTTCTTTTTTTAAATATTTCCCAAATGATGTTTAACAGAACAAGGAAATTTTCACAGTATGTCTGATAATATTTTTTCTTCTGGAGAAAGTCTTATTTGTTTTATTTCAGCTAGAATAAAAGCAGTTTTTAATTTTTTAAAACCCATTTTAAGGTCAAAATTATTAGCCCCCTTAAGCTATTTTTTTGTTCGATAGTCTACAGAACAAACCATCATTATACAATAACTTGCCTAATTACCCTAACCTGCCTAGTTAACCTAATTAACCTAGTTAAGCCTTTAAATGCCACTTAAACTGTATAGAAGTGTCTTGAAAAATATCTAGTAAAATATTATGTACTGTCATCATGACAAAGATAAAATAAATCAGTTATTAGAAATGAGTTATTAAAACTATTATGTTTAGAAATGTGTTAAAAAAAATGTTCTCTCCGTTAAACAGAAATTGGGGAAAAAAATAAACAGGGGGGCTAATAAATCAGGGGGTTGAATAATTCTGATTGCAACTGTATATGGAGAAACTGAATGAAGATTTCCTTTAGATTTTACCTCAGTTTAGTTGTCGCACTTTATTTTAAAGAGTTCACAAGGCCATTTTTTTTTTAAATATTGACTTTAAAGTATGTGCATCTGAAAATGCTGTCGACAGCTAGTTTTGTTTGTACCTGAACAGCAATATAGAGCCACAGGTAGCTTCAGCTTGTGTATTATCAATTAACTGCAATCGAAACCAGGCCTTTGAGCTGTCTAACAAATCTTTGTAATCCATACTTAGAGAAAAGAGAGAGTGAGCGGCTGGCTCTCAGTTACTGTGGGTCAGTAAACTGCAGTAACCTCTGCTAGATGCTAAGGGCGGGAGAGCAGGAACAGAGTGAAACCATCAGCTGTGCTCTTGTGAACACAACACTGCTAATGAGCCACGCTACAGGCACAGAAGGCAGATTTTTTGTTCACTTTAGGAATAAAAGGTTAATTGTTCACTTTAGGAATAATTATATATATAGTTTTGTCAAATAAGGCTATCAGCCAGAGGTCAGAGGAGAATGGCCGGACTGGTTTGAGCTGATAGAAAGGCAACAGTAACTCAAATAAACACTCGTTACAACCGAGGTAAGGAGAAGAGCATCTTTGAATGCACAACACGTCCAACCTTGAGGCAGATGGGCTACAGCAGCAGAAGACCACACCAGCTGCTATTCATGTCAGCTAAGAACAGTAAACTGAGGCTACAATTTGCACAGGCTCACCAAAATTGGACAATAGAAAATTGGAAAAACATTATCTGGTCTGATGATTCTCAATTTCTGATGCGACATTTGGATGGTAGGGTCAGAATTTGCCATCAACAACATGAAAGCATGGATCCATCCTGCCTTGTATCAACAGTTCAGGCTGCTGGTGGTGGTGTAACGCCCCATTCACATGGGGCGTCAGCTTCAACACTTCCCATTCACTTTGAATGGCTGAAGCCCCGTGTGAATGGACCGTAATGGTGTGGGGGATGTTTTCTTGACACATCAACACCTTAAAATTATAAGGTTCTCTTTGACATTTTTGTCAAAATTTAGTTATTGACATGTTCTTAATTGACAACTTATTTACATTATAGGATGTTTTTTTTTATAGGTTGTTTACATTTTAAGGCTTTTTATTTAAAAAAAAAAAAACAAATGTTACACACACACTGTTTGCTATGAAATGCAAAAACTTTGAAGCTCAAAATCTCAAAATCATTCAGAACGCAGATAGAACCTTATAATTCTAAGGTGACAACATTTTGGGCCCATTAGTACCAATTGAGAATCTAATCAACGCCAAAGCCTACCTGAGTATTGTTGCTGATCATGTCCATCCCTTTATGACCACGGTGTACCCATCTTCTGATGGCTGCTTCCTGCAGGATAACGCGCCATGTCTTATAGCGCAAACCATCTCAGACTGGTTTCTTGAACATGACAATGAGTTCACTGTACTCAAATGGCCTCCACAGTCACCTGTTTTCAATCCAATAGAGCACTTTTGGGATGTGGTGGAACGGGAGATTCACATCATGGATGTGCAGCCGACAAATCTGCAGCAGCTGCGTGATGCTATCATGTCAATATGGAGCAAAATCTCTGAGGAATATTTCCAGTATCTTGTTGAATCTATGCCACAAAGGATTAAGGCAGTTCTGAAGGCAAAAGGGGGTCCAACCTGGTACTAGTAAGGTGTGTGGCCGGTGAGTGTAGATAACTATATGTATTTATAGTCAATTATATGTAGTCATCCTCATAATAGCTTTCTTTCAGGCATTTGTTTTTAAAAAATGTTTATGGATGCTGCTTGCTGTGTTGGTTTGAGTGCTTGCAAAGTGCATATGTATTGTGTTTTTATCTAAGTGCGTTGATGTTTGAAACTGCTGCATGCCTAAAACAACATTTTTTCACACTCTTTGTTCAACTCAAGCTATTAATAGCATTTAAAAAGCCCTCAAAGAACTTCACAGCGCCTTGAGTAACCTCCAGTATGGGTGAAAACGTCACAGACAATAACATCTGTGGACAGTGTACCGAAGCATGTAAAAGAGTGAAGGGGTCCCTCTTCTACTCAGGTCCTTCTCTGGTGTTTTTACTTCATCTGATCTTCATGTTGTAATAGTGTCTCCTAGATGATATACTGTAAGAGCACTTTGAGCTGATGGACAATCCTGCTTTAGAGAAAGTGAAGCGCGTGCCAGAGCTTTGGCTCAATTACCCTAAGAGATCTCCTCCATCGGTCAGAAAGACAGTTTGTTGGCCAGAACAGCAGACTGTCACATTGGCATGGAAGCAATGTTGTTTTAGCTGCATGTTTCAAAGCAGTTGCACTGTGGATGAGGGAGTGCTGTATGGAAGGTGACGAGGGCTAAAAGTCTTGAACGGGTTGACCACAGATTTTGTAGGCATCTCTTTAGTACACACAGACACCCACAGTATGATCATATATGATTTTGTGCCTTATCACTCAACAATTTCCAGTGCAATGTTGTTTAAATAGCCCATGAGCGTACTGGTGTGAAAAGGAGGTGTGTTAAGGGGCATTGTTAGCACGTTGCTACTTTAGGCAACTGAAATAGATCCCGTCATTGACCACCTAAAAAGCTGGTCTAAAGTCAACGGTGCAGTTTTTTTGAGATCGCAACACGCATATGCATTGCTTATTACACACACAGGGATGCGCAGCATTTAAAAAAATGTTTAATAGGAAAAATGAATTAAAATATCAAAGATTATTATTGTCTACAAACTGTTACCTCCTCCAATGCCTTCACCTCAGCTTTGGTAAAATCCGTCTCATTCTGTAGATGGTCTGCTTGTGCACTTTAACCTCGCGCATGAGCAGATCTGTTTCCTTGCTAGTGAAGAGTTCGGTTTTTCTGGCACCATGGTGTGTCGACGATTCGCTCATAAAGGGAAAGGGAGATGAGATTCTGTCTGGTTTAATGCACTTTATTCCCAAAACAGACCCATAACTCATTAAGAGAATAAGGACAACCCTTTTAGACCATGCGCTTGGCACGCAGACTGTTTTGCCCATCCTTAAAATAGCAAAAGTGGATTTGGACATGCCCTAATTGCAGCTTTAGACCATGCTCTTAGATCATTAAAACAGAGCCTAAAATGTCTTTTGTTTGCGTGACAATATGCTCAACAACATGATTTCACATCCCGACTTTTCATACCAAGAAGCTCTAGAAATGTTCTTCCAGAAGCCCGGAAAGATAAACTGTAGTGACAAAAGCTGCACACTTTGTGAATAAAAAAAGATATAAAATGAATGTAAATTTTTAGCTTGTACGGTTCAAATAATTGGTCAGTTATTTACTGCTGTCATTAAAAGAAACAAATTAACACCATGACTCCTTGTGTTTGTGTCCGTGTCAGTCTGAACAGCTGTGATAGCCGCACCCCCAATCCCCCCCACCCCCTCAAAACAACTGTAAACCTAGGGGAAACACTGCTATTGTATTTGTCAAGCATCAAATAAGCAAGCATTTTTGTGTTTAATAAAAATCTAATAGATGTCCAAACATAGACGTCTTGTCAAAATCTAATAGACGTCTTACAATAGCCTAAAAATAGACTAGTCATTAAATAGAACGGAATTAATTACTGCACATGTAAAGTCTGTCTAATCTGACTGTTTGATCAGTAGTCTATTGTTAGACTATGACAGCTCAAATGTAGCCTTGTTTTATCCAGGATGTCTATGTTTGGATGTCTAATAGATGTCTTTTTTTAATACAAAATTGGTCCTAAATAATCCAACTGTAATAAGACTAGCAGCCCAGTCTGAATAACAAAGGCCAGTGGCGCATTTAGGCATGAGCAATATGGGGGATCGCTCAGGGCGGCATTCTGCTAGGGGCGGCAACCATCCGCCCCCACCCACCCCCTACTCCTCACTATCATCCGCAACACCCCCCTCTTGGCATGAACACTGTGAGGGAGGCAGGATCGTCATTTGCTTGTGCCGGTCCTGACAAAGGCACACATTATTTGAAATGAGTTGGCCAAATTTGATTTGAACTGTGTTGTAATGAGTGGTTTAAAGGGGTCATGAATTGAGAAATCAACTTTTACTTGAGCTTTTAATATATAAGAGGTCATTGCACTAAAAGAATCTCCTGCAGGTTTCAGAGCTGAATAGGTCATTGTTACTGAAATCAAAGCTTTTATTGACATCAGGCCCAGAAAACACCAGATCCTGTTCCTATCGATGTACCTATCAATGACCTATCTATTAAACACTGTTTCCACCAAAGAATATCAATGTCTGATTCTGTAGTGGTGCTCACTTACATAGTCGCATCAAGCCATAAAGGAGCAATAAACTGATTTTTGAAGATCACTAAATATTATACAGTGCCTGGTTGTGAATAAACAAAGAAATGTAAAAATTAAGTCGTAATCTATTCTTACTGGTCATTTAATTTAAGTATGTATGTATGTATGTATTATTTAGGCGGCACAGTGGCTCAGTGGTTAGCACTAATAAATGTACGGAGACCCGGAAGGGACGTGATGGTAAAAAAAAAACTGAGTGGGAGAAAAAAAAAATGGGTGGGAGAAAAAAAAAAAAAACAGTGATAGGAAAATATTAATTTTTTTAAAGTTTTTTGCGTTCCCTCGCAAAGATTGCGTTCCCTCGCAAAACTGTTTTTCCACAAACACTTCCCGTTCACTTCATACATGTCAACCCTCCCGTTTTTGACTGGATTATCCCGTATTTTACAATTCTATCCTGCTATCATCACATCATTCAGGATTTTCCCATATTTCTCATGTATTTTTAATCTTGAAAACACGCTGAAATGAATATAAAAATGTCTTCATTCACTTTCTTTCCATTAAAGCTGTGCGTCGATCATCACCCTTCATATGCAACCTCTGAATCAGCCAATGACTGGTATAAGCGCTGACTGACAGACGCGCTCCGTACGATAAACTGATCCCAGATCAGCTTCTGTACACGCCATCTAAAGAGGAGCGAAAGTGCAGGGAATTTTGGTATATGTTTAGGCAAGACAAATACTCTTAATAATTTGTAAACATGTCTGTACTGCGTGTTTTATTTTAAACACACCTAATGACAAACTAATGCACAAACAGTTACGAAAGTTATAGATCTGTGCATTATACAGTGACACCACTGTAATCAAATAAAAAACGAGAGATTAATTTGCTGCTCTTCACTTGTTTGATAACAGAGGTCACTTTGGTGTGTACAGAAGCTGATCTGGGATCAGTTTATCATACGGAGCGCTTCTGTCAGTCAGCGCTTATACCAGTCGTTGGCTCATACATGCATTCGCTGATACTGAATGATGTGATGATAGCAGGATAGAATAGTAAAATACGGGATAATCCAGTCAAAAACGGGAGGATTGACATGTATAAATTCATTAATGAATTCACTGAAGTTAACAGGAAGTGTTTGTGGAAAAACAGTTTTGCGCAGGAACGCAAAACATCTTTGCGTTCCCTCGCAAAACATCTTTGCGAGGGAACGCAATCTTTGCGAGGGAACGCAAAAACTTTATAAAATATATATTTACCTATCACTGTTTTTTTTTTCTCCCACCCATTTTTTTTTCTCCCACTCAGTTTTTTTTCCACCATCACGTCCCTTCCGGGTCTCCGTATTAATGTATTGTCAGATAACATGGGCTTATTATTAACAATTTCATTTACTAACGTCTACAAAGATGAATAAATACTGTAATATATGTATTGTTCATTGTTTGTTCATGTTAATAAATACATTAGCGTTAACTAGTACAACCTTATTGTAAAGTGTTTCTAAAAATAATTACCAAACTGTGATACAAAAGATTAGTGGTAACATGTAACGCATCCCATGTTATTACTATAGTACTTCCAATTACACTCAAAAAAATATTTTTATATTTTTTTACTTGTTCAAACTACTTAATTAAAATGAGCTGAAACAACACAATTCTTGAGATTTCATTGGGACAACTTAATTTATTTATGTTCAATCCACATAAATTTGTTAAAAGTATTAAGTTAACTTAATCAATTTGTGTTGGAACAACATGAATGAATTGTGTGGAACCATGCATTTTTTAGTGTATGCATAATTACATGCAACTAAACCTAACCTACATTCTAACCACACTGTATAGTAAGTACATGTGATTAATTATTTAAATGAATAGTTAAGGACACCTTAAAATAAAATGTAACCATAAAAAAACAATGTGCTAGGATGAAAATACTCTATAGACTCTATAGTAGTTCAGTGTCTCATTCTTCCTCATTTACACTTGATCATGACTCAAAGTAACCCTTGAGTCCTTCATGGCCAGGAATAGCTCTCTCCTCTGTTGACATGCGGCACATCAGGTGCACTAAGCAAAATAATGCCAGCTTTATTTGCTAACCCGTTGGCTTCGCCTAGAGATGCACCTTTCCACTTCAGAAATAATGTAATTCACTCTTCTGTCCATGGGGTTACTATAGTGCAGAACGAGCGGGAGAAGCCCTGGGATCCTGCGCTAAAAGAGGACAGAGAAGGTCAGAGGTATTTTGCTCTGACGGATTGTAAGCACAATCCAATTAAGCTGGCAGCCACTGCAATCAACTGGATTAGCATCTCAGCTACTGGATAAATAACAGGTTACAGTCGGGCATTCTGTGGATGTCTCTTTTCAGTACAGAAAACAGTACATTCTAGATGGAGCGTGCTAGCAATGTGTTAAAATATAATAACAAATCTCTAGATCATGCTAGAGCTGGAAATATGCTAGCAATGACTTAAATGTCATTGCAACATGTTTAATATTCTGTCAGCATTCTAACCATGCAAGTAACACTCTACCAATATGCTGAAGCGTGTTAGCTGAATTATATTCTTGTAATGTAACATAATAGCAAAATTTTAAAACATGCTACTTGCATGCTAAAACATTTTAGCAATGCTAGCAGCACATAAAATGAACCATGTTTTACTATAAACAAAACAAAAAAGGCATGTTTTTGTAGTTAAACCACACTTACCACATCTGTGGATGTTCTCTTTTCAGATTAGAAAACAGTATATTCAACATGCTAGAAATGTGTTGAAGTTTAGATTTGAAAATATGTTAGCAATTACTTAAACGTGCTTGGTATGGTTCATGTTCTGTAAGTATTCTAAAAATGCTAATAGCATGCTAGGAATGTGCTAAAACATGTTATATATGTATTATATTAGTGTATTAAAACATGGTAGCAATGCTAGCCCTGCTGAAAAATCCAGCTTAAACCAGCCTAAACTGGTTGGCTGGTTTTAGCTGGTCGACCAGCCTGGTTTTAGAGGGGTTTTGGCCATTTCCAGGCTGGTTTCCAGCCATTTCCAGCCTGGTCTTAGCTGGTCAGGATGGGAGTTGACCAGCTAAAACCAGCTTGACCAGCCAAAACCAGCTATTTCCAGCTTAAACCAGGTTGGTCAAGCTGGTTTTAGCTGGTTTAAGCTGGTCATTTTCCAGCCTGACCAGCTAAGACCAGGCTGGAAATGGCTGGAAACCAGCCTGGAAATGGCCAAAACCCCTCTAATACCAGGCTGGTTGACCAGCTAAAACCAGCCAACCATCTTAGGCTGGTTTAAGCTGGATTTTTCAGCAGGGAGCACATAAAATGTTATGTTTTACCATGTTTTACTACAACAAATAAGTTGTGTTTTTGCAGTTAATCCATGGTAGCCACATCTGTTCTCTTCTCAGTACAGAAAACAGAACATTCTAAATAAAATATGCTACCAATGTGTTAAAACATATTAGCAAAGTTCAAGGTCATGCTAAATTGTGCTGAAAATATGTTAGCAATGTCTGCAAAGTGTTTAATATTATGTCAGTATTCTAAACATGCTAGTAACATCCTAGCAATATGCTAAAATATGTTGGCTAAATGATATTAATGTATTAAAACATGATAGCAAAATTCTAAAACATGCTATTTGCGTTCTAAAACATTTTTGCAATTTTAGCACATAAAATTAACCATGTTTTACTAAAAACAATAAAGGCATGTTTTTGTAGGACAACCACAGTAACCACATTTGTGGATGTTCTCTTTTCAGTACAGAAAACAGTATTCAACATGCTAGCAATGTGTTAAAACATAGCATAGTTTTGAAAATATGCTAACAATTATGTAAACATGCTTGCAGCATGTTTCATATTCTGTCAGTATTCTATACATGCTAATAACATGGTAGGAATGTGCTAAAACATTGTATCTCTAAATAATATCAATGTATTAAAACATGGTAGCAGTGCTAGCACATAAAATGTTATGTTTTACTACAAACAAATCAACAACAAAAAGTATTTTTATAGTTAAACCATGGAAACCACATCTGTTCTCTATTCAGTACAAAAAAAACCCCAGAACATTCTAGATGGAACATGCTAGCAATGTGTTAAAACATATTAGCAAAGTTCTAGGTCATGCTAAATTGTGCTGAAAATATGCTAGCAATGCATGCAAAGTGTTTAATATTCGGTCAGTATTCTAAACATGCTAGTAACATGCTACTTGAATGTTAAAACAGTTTAACAATGTTAGCACATAAAATTAACCATGTTTTACTAAAAATGTTTTTGTAGTTAAACCACACTAACAGATTAGCTAAATTATATTAATGTATTAAAACATGATGGCAAAATTCCAAAACATGCTACAGGCCTAATAAAACATTAAAGCAATGCTAGCACAAAAACAATTAATCATGTATTACTACAAAAAAGGCAGGTTTTTGTAGTTAAACCATGGTAACTATATTTGTGGATGTCCCCTTTTCCCAGTAAACAGTAGGCCTACATTCTAGAATGCTAGCAATGTGCTAAAAATAATAGCACATATCTAGGTCATGCTACATTGTGCTGAAAATAGGCTAACAATGATTAACTGTGCTTGCAAAGTGTTTAATATTCTCAGTATTCTAAACATGCTAGCAATATGCTAAATGATGTTAGCTATAGTTATATTTATGTAGCCTATTAAAACATGATAGCAAGACTCACATTACTTGTATCCTAAAACATTTCAGCAATGCTAGCACATAAAGTGAACCACAATTTACTACAAACAAAACATGTTTTTAACCATGGTAACCACAAATAAACCATAGTTTATCCACATGAAAAAAAATACTATAGTAAATACTACTGCATTTTTGAACCATACTAGTAATGCACTCGAATGAATCAGTTGTGGTAATTCTATAGTTGGTAACAAGCAAACAATCCAATACTGCAGTTTTCTACAACTATAGAGTATAACTATAGAGTTTACCCTGCTGAAAAATCCAGCTTAAACCAGCCTATGCTGGTTGGCTGGTTTTAGCTGGTTGACCAGCCTGGTTTTAGAGGGGTTTTGGCCATTTCCAGACTGGTTTCCAGCCATTTCCAGCCTGGTCTTAGCTGGTCAGGCTCGGAGTTGACCAGCTAAAACCAGCTTGACCAGCCAAAACCAGCTTAAACTAGGCTGGTCAAGCTGGTTTTAGCTGGTTTAAGCTGGTCATTTTTTGGAAACCAGCCTGAAAATGGCCAAAACCCCTCTAAAACCAGGCTGGTCAACCAGCTAAAACCAGCCAACCAGCTTAGGCTGGTTTAAGCTGTTTTTTTCAGCAGGGTACTAAAGTATACTACATTATTTATTACAATTTATCAGTTAAATAAGTTTATAATAATAATTCATTACATTTATATAGCGCTTTTCTAGACATTCAAAGTGCTTTACACATTGGGGGAATCTCCTCATCCACCACCATTGTGCAGCATCCACCTGGATGATGTGGCGGCAGCCATATTGCGCCAGACTGCACACCACACACCAGCTGATTGGTGGAGAGGAGACAGAGGGATGAAGCCAATTATGATATGGGGTCGGTTAGGAGGCCATGATGGGCGTAGGCCAGTGGGCAAATTTGGCCAGGATGGCGGGGTTAAACCCCTACACTTTTTCGAAGGACATCCTGGGATTTTTCACGACCACAGAGAGTCAGGACCTCGGTTTAACGTCTCATCCGAAAAACAGATACTATACTAATAATACTGCACTATGCTGTAGAATCTATAAAAATGAAACATAAATATAATATATAAGCATTGGATTTGTTGTAAAAGTATCAATCAACTGATGGATGACATAAATTTGGCGTAATATATGAAGAATGCATTATACACGTCGACAAAAGAAAATGGCCAGCTATTGGAGTAGGTGTTCATAGCATCAGTACTTCAAAAGGGGGAACTGAAAAAGTACACTAGGAGGAACAGGTGAGATGAAGGTTAGAATGGGGTGTTTTCAAAGATACACACAGCAGCAAACAGATTCGCTCACCTGGAAAATTTCAGAAACCCAACGGTGAACAAACAAAAAGGCCTTTTCATCTCATCTTTCAATCACAGACCGAGCATTATGTAAGCAGGAGATTTTGGCAGGTACATTATATGATTGGGAGGAACAGCTTATTGTGGTGTTGTAAGGTTTCTCACAGGGGCGACTCTTTCCCTCTTGTGTCAGGTTACAAGACCCTTCTGAAAGGGATCTCTGGGAACTTCACCGGTGGAGCTTTGGTGGCCATCATGGGACCCTCGGGGGCTGGGAAATCCACATTAATGAACATTCTAGCAGGTTACAGGTTAGTATGACTTTATATATTTACACCGAGCATCTAGAACATATGGTCTATATTTTGATGAGTAATGTCAACCTAGATGGTTGTTTGAATAGAGATGGGGCAGTTATGTCTTTTTTTTTCTTTTTTTTTTTTTACACACAGCATTTTGACTGATTCTAAATAATTTGTTTTCACATTTAAACACTATAGAGACATACATCAGATTCCAGAATAAGTGGACAAAGAGAGGGGAAACTCAACTGTTTCTAAATGCATTTAGAAAGTGCTTGGTTCCACACAATTGATTGTGTTGGGACAACATGAAGGAATTAAATCAACTCGTTACTTTTACAATTTCTATTTTGAATTGTGTTGTTTCAGCTCATTTTAAATAAGTGGTTTGAACAAACAGCAAACTTAATTTTTGAGTATACATTTAAAATCCTTTAAATGAAATCAATATTGGATATTAGAAAATATTGGTATAATAATACACAATCAGAGAAGGGAAATAAACAAAGTAAAAATACTTTGTTACTGTACTTAAGTAGATTTTTCTGGTATCATTTATTTTTCAGACAACATTTTACTTGTACTGCTTACATTTTTACACAAATATCTGTACTTTCTACTCCCTACATTTTTAAATCGGACTCGTTACTTTCGTTTTGATGTGTTTTTTGCTGCAGTGTGCGGTTTGAAAAAAAAATGAAGTAGTATAATGCAAAAAATTATTAATGCAGCAGGCACACTAGAGTTTGTGTGTGCGAAGTCCTATCTTATGGCGCTGCAAAAAGGGGCGGGATTAAACAAGATAATTAGACATTTAAAAAAGCGAGCGATTGGTTCATATTTTAAAATTTCTGTCCAGAGAGGTGATGTTTTGATCCTCAATTGATCTCATGCAGTCAAGTGATGCGATTTCACAGGTCAGAGTTCACCAAGCTTGAAGTTTGCAACGCAGCTACCTGCAAAACTTGACACACGACCTTGCGTTTCCGGTCTGACGCATTCGCATACGTATGAATGGAAGTCTATGGGGAGAAAAGTGCAGTGTGACCGCAGCTTAAAACTTGGATAGTTGGATAAAACTTTGAACTTTTACTAGAGTCGTTTTAAACATGAGTATCTGTACTTCTACTTGAGTAAAGGATGTGTCTACTTTTGCCATCTCTGTTCACAATTATGCATTTTTTAAAGCTTTGTTGAAATTAAGACATTGTTTGTACAAACCTTTAACAATCTAAAACATTCCGAACTTTTAAATGGCAGCGTACAATTGCCATACAATTTATAACTGATGCATTTACACTGCATAAAACACCATCTATCATAAGACAAACATACAACATAGGCTCATTCTGAAAATGTAGCCAGAAAATGAACGCTACGAATGCGATATGACACCATTCCTTTTGGCTCTAGCAGCTGACCGCTTACCTCTGTATGGACAGCTTTCTCGTTGTTACCAGTTTGACCAGTGGCTCGCGGCATACGTTGGTGGACTTGAGATGCAGAGAGAAGTTGACCACGATGACGGGGTTAGAGTCCGGCGAAGAACAGTTCCAGAAAGCCAAAAAATAAAATAAACAAGTAAATAACAGGGTGAGGGTAAAATCTGAAAATGTGGTAAAAATCAGGGGGCTTTTCTTTTTTAGGATTGCTTTTCAAAACATTGTCGGTTGGGTTTAGGGAAGTGGGTGGACGGGTCAATCGGTGCTTTTTAAAACACTATTGGTTGGGTTTAGGGAAGGGGGTGGGTGGGGTAATCGGTTGGTTGGTCGGTCAGTCAGTCAGTCAGTCAGTCAGTCGACAGCGGTGGATTTACGTGAGAAGAGCAGGAACGAATGGCATTCACGAGAGAAATTTGAGATCTCATAACGTGTACACAGCGATGGATTCACACACAAAAAAAAAAAACTGCAAAAAAAGAACCTCTTGGGACATATTTGGCACTCTCCAGAAATGTTTATTGGGCTACGTTTTCAGAATGAGCCTGCGTTGCAAAAATAACACGTTTTGGAAATTTGATGTATGAAATAAGACTGATCATAAGCATATTGTGCTAAACATTTATGTTGAAGATTTAGCACATATTTGAACATTATGCTAATAGTGCAATGGTGTCTCAACCTTGACACTGAATGAAAACAGCTCAGGTAATTGAAATGTAGAGGATGTCCTGGTCATTTATCAGGCAATGTATTTCTTACAAAATCAAATTACAATTGTGCTTCATCATGTAGGGAAACTGGCATGAAGGGGGAGATCCTGATTAACGGGCATCCAAGAGATCTGCGCTCTTTCAGGAAAGTGTCCTGCTACATCATGCAGGATGACATGCTCCTGCCACATCTCACTGTGCAGGAAGCCATGATGGTACGTGACTGCTAAAACCGAAATTGATTTATGGAATATCATAGACTTTTAAAAGTTCTGTTCCAGGTTTTTTTTGTCCACGTTATGAAATATCAAGGATTTTAGTGCGTCATTTTAAATTTCACTTTTCATTTATCAAAGTATACAGTACTGTGCAAAAGTCTTTTGCCACCATCAGCTTTTGGAGGCTTTTGCTCAAATCTATCTATCTTAGGCCGTGTTTACACTGTCAGTTAAATGTGACCCAATTCCGATTTTTTTGCTCATATGTGACAAAGATCGGATCTGTTCTATGACCGTGTAAACACGAAAAAAAAAAACGCATGCATTCCGATATTCAGTTATCGGTTCCAGGCCTCCTTCATATGTGGAAATAAATCAGATATAAATCGGATATGTGACAATGCGACTGTCATGTATACAGGCAGATCGGATTTATTGAGGCATTCCGTTTTGTACGTACAAGGAAGAGCGTGTGTGGAGACGCTGATGTGGTAAACAACAACAACAGAGGAAACATGGAAAAGGAAGGTGGTCAGTGGTCGACGGCAGAGGTTACCTGCCTTCTTGCTCTGTGGGGAGATGAGTCAGTGGAGGACACCATATATAAACCATAGGGGCAAGCTGCGATGACGGCATTTTCCCTCCTCTTTCGCCTCAAAATCATTTTAAAGTTGGGCGAACTTCGCATATTTCGCAGAGCTAACAGCGAGACAATTTCTTCCATCATGGCTAGTTTGGTACAGATGCTAGAACCCACCTTTACGCATCTGCGACGCCATAAACTGTATGGCAAGTGTAAACACATGAATCGGATATGGGTCACAATTAAAAGAATGTGTAAATGGACAGGCAAAAAAAATCAGATATAGGCAACAAATTGGAATTGGGCATCAAGACCTGACAGTGTAAACAGGGCCTAAAAGGTATGGAGCAAGTGCAGGGTCATTACTTTTGGGTGAACTATACCTTTAATATACAAACTGGAAATATGTACACAATATTCAGAACAAAATTACTTTTGGAATCAAAAGACTGTTTAACATGACCTCTTTAGCATAAACCAACAGCTTGAACTTTTTTGTTAAGTCTTTTCTGAAATGATGCGCTAATTAATATCAAGCATCTTTTAGCATTTCTGAGAGTTCTTCCTTAGATTTAGCCTGTTCTCTCTTTCTTTTTCTCTCCAGGTGAATCTCATACTGCCTATAATATCACCTATACACACTGTATATAATATAGAGGTCTGGACTCATTACTCATTATGGTTTCATTACATTAGCAGTGTGTTTTGGATCATTATCATGCTGAAAAATAAATCTATTCCAAATTAGGTGCTTTCTAGTAGGAATCACATGACTAATTAATGCCTGTCGGCATTCACAATCCCATTAATTCAGGCAATACTGACAACAGTTTTGACAAAAATGTAGATCAAACCAAGACAGAAACTCTGTTCTCATTTCTTCATATGTCTTAAAGGTGCAGTATGTAAGTTTGACACCCAGTGGTTAAACTAGGAGTTGCACTCCTGGATCAAAACAAACGTGAGCGTGGGTTGCCAGTTTGAATACAAGGAGCGAGTGATTTAAACTGTGTTCTAAATAAAAGCAATGACACGCGATAGAGGGAATATTTTCCATATTAAAGGGAGTTTTTGTCCTAACCAACACCTCGAATTGAATGATTAGAAAAGGCTTCTATTTCTCACAGCTGAACTTGTGAAACCTATGACAGTGATCACCTCAGGTAAATCTCGTGTGCTTTATTCAGAGCTAAATGCTAACAATATGAGTTTGAATGCCATTTTACATTTAATGATGTTAAAGTGGGTTAACATGTATTAAACAGATTTTAAACCTTACCGTTTCATCAGTGAGTGCATATTCTGTGCTTCTGAAAGGCTGTATTCAAATTTCTGTCGTGTTTCGTCTGGTACAAACAGTCAAATAGCTGATCACTGCCTCTCTCGTCACAGCATGTTGTTAGGACACGCGGTTACAATGTAACCTGCTCACCTAATGTTTACGTTCGTAATATTTATGTAATTTTCTAATTAATAACCTCATGTGGAACTGAATCTTGTCTCCCATACTGTCCTTTTCGGTCTCGGACGCACGCTTTCAGAGCCTTTCTGAATGAATGAATGAATGAAATGCGCTGTTTTTCAACAAGGTAACCCAGAGTGCTGAATTGTAATTGGCTAAAATGGCATTGTGCATGTGAAAATTACCTAAACAAAGACAGCGTTCCGGCACGGAAAAAACATTTTCAAAGCAGAATATCTGACTTCAGCATTGTTTTTCAGTTAAACAAATATGTTCACTTGGGATGTTTCTTAAATATCTGCACACATATTATGGTATTTTTATGCTTTAGAAGAGTAAAAAAACTTACATACAGCACCTTTAAACATTTAGACGCCACAAAATCCAACTAGAATCTGTATTTTCTGGATGTATTTTAATAAAGAGAATGAGAAGTAATATATAATGTCATTATACCCTCACTGAAACAACAATACTGGGGGCCTAAGACTAGGGGCACAGTACTGTATATTTTTCCACTCCATCTCTTTTTATTGCATTATTTAACAAATGAAAAAAGCTATACTATAGTCATATATAACCATAGTCATTTATGACAAATACTATAGTGTTTTTGAACCATACTATAGTAAAGTACTTAAACTAATCTGTTGTAGTGATTCTACTAATGCTATGGCAACAGAACATCTATATTAATATAAACAATTAAACCAATGCCGTAGTTTTCTACAACTATAGGGTATATTATACTACAATACACCACAGTTTACTATAGTAAAAACTGAAGTATTCGACAGTATTTATTACAGTTTATCAGTTCCCTACAGTTACGGTATGCTGCAGTGTTGTAAATATACTCTCAAAAATAAAGGTGCAGGAGCTGTCACTGAGGCAGTACTTTTTCAAAAGATACGTATTTGTACCCAAAGACTCCACAGTGGTACCTAAAAGGTGCATATTAGTACCCAAATGTACCTAAAAAGTACCTTTGAGGTACCATTATGGACCCTTCAGGTACAAACATGTACCTTTTGGAAAGCTATTGCCCCAGTGACACCTCCTGAGAGTGCACTATAATATATACAGTATAATACACGTTACTGTAATGTGGTTCAAAAACACTTCACTTACTATAAATTACTACAGTAGCGGGTTCACATTTTGACTATCGCTATGGTGTTTTTTGTGGCATCTTATTCCTTGCCTCTTATTAGTCAGCCAGCAATCTAATATATTTAAACAGTATGATATGAAAATGACAGTTTACAACAGGGGTGCTCAACCCTGTTCCTGGTGATCGACCTTCCAGCTGATTTCAGCTCCAACCCTGATCAAACACACCTGAACCAATTATTTAGAACGTGAGGAGCACTTGATAATTACAGGCAGGTGTGTTTGATAAGGGCTGCAACTGAAAACTGCAGGAAGGTCGATCGCCAGGAATAGGGTTGAGCACCCCTGGTTTACAACATCAAGCAGCATAAGTTGTTTTCTTTTGCTAAAATAATTAATGGGAAAGGTCACCAAGCCTGGTAAATATAATGTAAATTGACAAACAGCAAAGCAGGTGATAAGCTTTCACTGCTAGTTTTGCTGGAGTATGTTCTCAATTGTTTGTTGAGTTTGTGCAAATCCCTCTGTTACCGTTAGCTGCAGCGGCTAATGCTCATCATGATCTAAATCGCTCACTCTCCCCGCTCAGGTGTCAGCTAATCTCAAACTCCAGGAAAAGGATGAAGGCAGACGTGAAATGGTAAGTGAGAGCCGTGTGAAGTCTTGCGCATGGTTTTATGTATGTACAGCCTCACCTTTGTGCTAAAGGTCAGTCAGAGGTGCCTTTATGTCATGTAGACATGCCATGTGGTGTCTGGTTTAAGGTTAGCAATGTAAAATAAAGCATAAAATGGTGGAAAATGTCAACTCTGTTATTAGTTTTAAATGTTTAAGAATAATTTATAACTGAAATGTACTCAAACGTACTTGATGTACCCCAAAAAAAAAAAAAAAATGTAATTCTGGACACTTTTCAATTCTTTGGGTTTTAAGTCTGATTCTCTAATCATTAGGCCACAACTTCCCCCATGTATCTGAAGAAAACAAAAACGTATTGACCCAAAAGTAGTGTATGTGCACGTTTTGATTGATAATGCTGTTTTTGTTGTAGGTTCGGGAAATCTTGACGGCTCTCGGCTTGTTGGAATGTGCCAAAACACGCACATCACACCTGTCTGGAGGCCAGAGGAAGCGCTTGGCCATCGCCCTGGAGCTGGTCAACAACCCGCCCGTCATGTTCTTTGATGAGCCCACAAGGTGAGTGAACCATCTGAGCTCACAGTTTACAGCGTAACAAACTGACCTGAAAAATAAATACGGAAATACATTTAAAAAACATTTTTCCTTAAACAAGCAAAATAATCTGCCAATAGGGCAAGCAATATAATGATTTTTCAAAGCGATTATTTTGCGTACCCCATTTGCCGAATATTTAGCTTGTTTTAACAAAAAAACTCACTATTTCTGAAAACAAGACAATTGGGGAATTACCAACTTACGTCACACGTTTGCCATAGCAAACATGTTGAGTTGTGCAGTAGGATGCCAAAATCGAAAAATCCAAAAATAGAAAACTTAAATTTTATCGTACACCACACTGCTTTTAATGCCAACCGCAGACGTCTTTGGCTAACAGCCATCATAAGAGCTGAATGGAGTGAGGACTACTAACTAAACTAAACTAACTAAAAATGCTCGACTCTGCAGTTCTCATGTTATATCAGATAAGTTCACACTATGCTGAATCATACACATTATGATTGCAGCAATGATTTCAGCAAAAACAGTTAAATATGGTTAATTAAGTGAAGTTTATTTGGTAACGCTTTCTTTTACAACCCGCAAAGCACCGCGTAAGTACAGTGTCAGGGTTTGTGGTGGGGAAAAGGAGCGAGGACTCAGGTGCAGAAATAATGGGTATTTATTTATAATAAAATAAAATAAAAAGGCAAAATAAACAACCCCGAGGGGGAAAACATTAACACACACACACACACACACACACACACACACACACACACACACACACACACACACACACTTGGCTGGGCTGGCAAGACAGGAGCAGGAACACGGGGGAGAATAGACGACGAACTGGCACAGGACAGCAGACATCAGGAGATTTTAAGCAAGAGTAAATTAACACAAACAGGTGAACATGATAAACTAATAATGGGTTAACAAGGAAGGTAGGGCTAGACAATACAAGACTAGAACACGCAGCCAATGAGAGAACTCATTTACCGCGTGTTCTCAAGGCAACACAGAAGCACACCACAAAAAGCACGCGGTCACAATGTAAACATCCAACCACGTGCTTAGACAACACCAACAGATGCAAGACACGAGCACACTATAGATGTAAACATCTTACCGTGCACTCACACATAAGCACCGCGCTTGCTTCATCTCCGCGCCAACAGAAATTAAAACCAACCAGACTGAGACGCTGAGAATGAAACAGCGCGATGCCGACAGAACAAAACAAACACGAGTACGAGCGCGCGCGTCACAAGCATGCGCAAGACGTACACGTCCGCATCAAGCGGGAGCGCGCACGGTCCGCACGCACTCACGACAGCGCGCGCACACAGAGACACACAAAATGACAGAACACAAGTGCTCGACCCGAGAAAACTCGCGCCGAGCACAACAGAGCATGACAAGACAGAGCTAGTGTCTGGACTCTGCCACCAAAACAAGAACAAGACCAGAGTGGCAGAACCCTGACATACAGTGAAATAACGGTGTACTTTTCTGTACGTATAGTATAAGTATAATGAACGTATGTGTAGGTATAAGGGAACAAACTGTAATGCTTTGGTAATAAGAGGGTAACAACCAGATATTCCACACGAAAAGTACCGCGTAAGTATATTGAATTTACGGTGTACTTTTCTATAAATTGCAAAGGAACAAACCATAATGTTTGGGTAATAAGGGGGTAACAATAGGATATTCAACACGCAAAGAACCGCGTAAGTATATTGACTATTCTATTGAATGATGCAAGGGTGGTGACAACCTAATGCAACCTGCAAATATACATGCACCTGCATAAGTACATTAATAATAGTACCCTTATTCAGGGTTTTATAAGGGGTGTTTAATGAATAAAAGGTTTACAACCTGTGAAATTATGAAACCTTATTGTATACTGTATTTTACACACACGTTTATTTTACGTGTGTGTAAAATGTGTATTTT
Organism: Danio kyathit; assembly: GCA_903798195.1. Classification (NCBI taxonomy): domain Eukaryota; kingdom Metazoa; phylum Chordata; class Actinopteri; order Cypriniformes; family Danionidae; genus Danio; species Danio kyathit. The sequence continues at coordinate 7,150,693 of LR812533.1, forward strand.
ACACATTTGATTAAGTAATGACACTTTTAATGAGACATTTAAAGGACAAATACAGTTTGTTCCACTGAAAAAGTGATGAGAAAAATATTCATGACACAATTATAATGCTTCATGACAATCATGTTTATGACGGGTTTATGACAAGTTTTGTCTTGGTAATGTCAAGCTGTCATGACAAAGACAAAAACAGCTTGTGATGTATTTGTTTATGTCAAGTTGTCATAACAAACAATGTCATTTGCATTTAAAACGTCTGAGCTAATGACACTTGCATTGAGCTTGCATAATATCTCACACACGTCATGAGGTTCAATGACAGTCTTATGACACCCCTTCAAGTAAAAAGTTACCAATTATTTTGCTTGCTTTAACAAAAAACTCACTTAAGTTTGACTTATTATTTCTTAAAACAAGACAGTATTTTTTGCTTGTCTAGAAAATGCTTCTTGATTTAAGAAATTTTAGATATAAAAAGACCAAAACAGCAAGAATTTTTTATTTTTTTTTGCAGTGTGCTGACTAATAACCATGAAACACATTTCCACGAGGTGGACTATCAGATCCGATGTTCTAAATGACCTTCTTGAGCCAAATATATCTCGTGTGAAAGCAGTTATGTCCTCGTAATGTGGCAATGTAGTTTAATTGAATATTCACTTACTGTACAGGTTTTGCAAGTGGGGGTTTATTGGACGGTTGAGACCTGGTCTTTTATATCCATGTGTTTAGTTAGTCCATTGTCCGGTATTGCATTGTCAAGATCCTACAGTATCTTTCCTGCGTGTCCATGTTCCAGTGTTTGTAATAAGTGTTTTGTAAATAAATTCATGTTTAGTTTGAGAATTCCTGAGTCTCCATCGTCCATTGTCAAAGAGCGATCGTTACAGATATGACATTTTAAATGGAACAATGACATTGTTTGTTATGACAACTTGACATACACAAATACATCACAAGCTTGTCATGATGACTTGACATTACCAAGACAACAAAACTTGTCATAAATCTGTCATAAACATGATTGTCATGAAGCTATTTAAAAAACATGTCATGAATTTTATAACACCATATTTTTTTGGCCTTAACTACAGTGGTACAAGCTAAATTTGACATTAAAATGTCATTAAATAAGCTGTTAACAATGATTTGATTAAGTAATGACACTTTTAATGAGACATTTAAAGGACAATTACAGTTTGTTCCACTAAAAAAGTGATGAGAAAAATATTCATGTCACAATTATAATGCTTCATGACAATCATGTTTATGACGGGTTTATGACAAGTTTTGTCTTGGTAATGTCAAGCTGTCATGACAAAGACAAAAACAGCTTGTGATGTATTTTTTTATGTCAAGTTGTCATAACAAACAATGTCATTTGCATTTAAAACGTCTGAGCTAATGACACTTGCATTGAGCTTGCATAATATCTCACACACGTCATGAAGTTCAATGACAGTCTTATGACACCCCTTCAAGTAAAAAGTTACCAAATATTTGGCTTGTTTTAACAAAAATTATTTCTTGAAACAAGACAGTATTTTTTGCTTGTCTAGAAAATGCTTCTTGATTTAAGAAATTTTAGATATTTGGACTAGAAAAAAGACCAAAACAGCAAGAACTTTTTTTTTTTTTTTGCAGTGTGCTGACTAATAACCATGAAACACATTTCCACGAGGTGGACTATCAGATCCGATGTTCTAAATGACCTTCTTGAGTCAAATATATCTCTTGTAAAAGCAGTTATGTCCTCGTAATGTGGCAATGTAGTTTAATTGAACATTCACTTACAGTACAGGCTTTGCCAGTGGGAGTTTATTGGACGGTTGAGACCTGGTCTCTAAAGACCCTATTAGGCTTTTCCTTCCTCTCCAGGGATTTCCTTCTACAAAGAAAAACGCCTTTCAGATTCACTGGAGAGCGCCAACTAGCTTAATTTATTTAGCATAAAATGTAAATCACATTTAGATGATAGGTAAGGTAAGATAAGGTAACTTTATTAATCCACATGGGGAGATTGTTTTACAATACTGCCAGGTGTTAAATGAACACATAACCTACACTGTAAGAAATGTCCATAATTTAGCAGAATTATGTATTTTGTGATTCATGTTTTTATTTTTACCCTATTTATTTATGCTTTTGAATTGCATTATGGGAGCTTGATCTTTCTTCCAACAACTTTTAACCTTGAAAAGTTCAAAAAAGTGACTTTTATTAACATTTTTAATAGTTTACAGTGATGTATTGTCTGGGTTGGTGTATATTACTCTACAAAAACCTTGTAATAAACTGACAGTACACTGACTTATTTCTCTATAAATTATTATGTTTCATACATTATATTATTTCAAACTACTAAAATGTCAGTTAAAGTCACTTTATTGAACTGTAGAGTTAAATTTTCAACATCAAAAGTCGACAGAGATCAACATCCCATAACGCAATTCACAACCATAAATAAATGGGAAACACTTGTGAATCACTAAATATGGAAACCGTTAATTAACAGATACTTTTACAGTGTAGGACATTAAAATGATTGCCATATTTACCCAGGGATAAACACATTCTCCTTCATGGAAGTTTTACAGGTTACATTAGAGCAGCGGCATTATTATATGATGATGTCACACGGTTGTGTTTGGGTAAGTAGGACACTTTTGTGGCTCGAAGGAATACCAATTCCCTCAGCGTTAGCAATGTAACCAATCAGCAGCTTGCGTGCTAGCATCTGCAATGATGTCATGGTGTTTTGAACACACTGCTTCGCTGCACTTTATTAGGTACGCCTTTATTGGCTAATCAGCTAACAGCAAAGTATTAAAGGGATAGGTTACCCAAAAATGAAAATTGACTCACTATTTACTCTCCCTCAAGTGGTTCCAAACTTTTATGAAGATATTTTGAAAGATATTTTAAAAAAAGAAAATAGATATTTTGAAAAATGTTTGAATGGCTGTAAACATTGACTTGCATAGTGAGATAACACTGTAAGACATTTCAAAGGGTTTTTATTTGAGATTTACAGTATACCGTGTACTGTATAGTGTACTGTGTACTCACTCTCACTCGTGTATCTCAAGTTATTTTGTGTGATAGTTAAATATATTTTAAATAAACTGCAAACAAAAAAAAAATATAAACTTATTTTTTCCTCAGATTCTTTCTTGAATCTTCCCTCTTAAGGCCAATTTATACTTCTGCGTCAAGCGCACGCGTATGCTACGGCGCAGCCTACGCGTGGGCGCATAGCCCCTCGCCGTAGCCGTCGTTGACGTGCACTTCTCAAAAAATGTAACGCGTACGCGTAGCGCAAGCTCTGTGATTGGTCGGCTTGGTAGCGCTGACGAGTGTGGGCGGAGGTGAGAGCCGCGCGCCCGATGCAGCGAGTGTTTACAAGTGTGGAGTCCCGTGAAGGAGCTCCGGATGGAGACTGTTGTTTTGTGTTTACCTCATGATTAAAGTTGTTCCACGTCCGACGGTTCCCGCCTCAAAATGAGCGAGTTTGAGCCACTTGTACATTAAGGAAGTGTTCAGGAAAAACAAAAAAAAACCAGCGAAGAAACTCGACACAGAGAAACATAAACACCTACTGCCAACTAGCGTTTCGGAAGTGTATTGCAGCGAAACAGAAACAGCGCGCAGAAGCGCCGTGGGTTACGGTGATCACTTGACGCAGAAGTATAAACCAGGCTTTAGTCACATACCTGTCTGATGGCTCATTATGCAGGTCTTTGTTTTCTTAGGTGTGACTCACTGCTTTAGTAATGATAGTTCACGCCTTCTCGCATAGACCATTTTCACTCAGAAAGTGACTTAGAAAATTGTATTCAATATATTGTTTTCTGTGAGCAGGTCAACAAGGTGATTTTCACATCATTTTGAAGCAAAAACACTAGGCTACAAGATCCAGTTCTCAAAAGTCTTGTGAACAACTGTTCTCAATGTGTTTCACAGCCTTCTTTCAGTGACTTTCAAAATTGTAGTTTTTCACTAACCACGCATAAACATTTCTTTCTCAAAAACACAAACACATACGTGCATGCTGCTTAGGTATTATTGTAGCCCAGCTTGTGCTGTTTACAGTGTTATCACACTTTAGCCATTAACCCTCCTGTCATGTTCACATCCTGCCCCTTATTTTAGTGTTCCCGGTGAAAATTGACCGGTGTGTTTTAACTGCTCCTATATTAGCACAAAAAAAAACATTTTTCACCACAAAATTTTTATTCAACATTCTTTAGCTGTAAACAATGTTTTAAAGTATGTGTTTAACATGAATTTATAGAATTAGACATAAAAGAACTGCAGTGAAAATACAAATAGGCGCTGAAAATGTTTACAAAATGAAGAATAGATGACATAAATCAAAATACTTTGTTTCGTTACTAATAGACAGCTCGCTAAAATAACTATCACAGGGTTTGAACAAAGAAATTGAAATTTTAATTCATCTGAATGATTTATCAACCGGCAAAGCACAAACAAAACGATATACTTTCCTTTGTTTTGAGTGCTCAAAATTTTATTTAATCCTTCAATTGGACTATATTAGTGTACTAATATACTGTAGGGAATAGTGACTGAGGGGGTATAGACGGTGAGCATGGACACAGAACTAGCACTAGTTATACTCTTTTTTGAGCGAGATGCTGATGGTCTAATCCAATAAAATAATTGATGCTAAGTGCTCCTGTTACACCCAGAGATAGGCTGAACAAAGAATAACAGAAAGAAAGAAAGAAAGAAAGAAAGAAAGAAAGAAAGAAAGAAAGAAAGAAAGAAAAGTTCACAGAATTTGTTCTATTACTGTCTCTGCACTCCCCCAATAGCTGGTGGGTGGTGAGCCCACTGGCGCCATTGTCCTGTGGCTGCTGTCGCATCATCCAAGTGAATGCTACACACTGGTGGTGGTGTGGAGAGACCCCCCTCATACACGATAAATGTGCTATATAATTACACATTACATTACATTACAATTGTTTTATCAGGAAGTTAAATCACGTTGGAGAATCCAACCCTATCTTATGGCAAATAATAACTTATGGGTTTAGTGGCTAATCAGGGGGGGAGGGGGGGGGCATGCCTCCTTTTAAAAATTGTACATTTTTAGATGACTGAACGTGTACGAATTAGCCACTAAAGTGACAATACGTAAAAAAATAGTGATGTTTCCTTGTGAGATCCAGCTGTAGGATTGGCACATAAGTGCGGAAGAGATGTGTACCTGCAAAAAACATTGTTCAGTCTGAAATGTGTGTGAGTGAGTGAGTGAGTGAGTGAGTGAGTAAGGAAGTGAGTGAGTGAGTTGGGGTGGTGTGTATGGGGATGTTTTCTGTCTGATGGATGAATATTGTCTGGATACCCATTCATTTTCTATGGCGGTCACTTTTGACCGGGAACACCACAGGTTTAACAAGATTGATTAAAACACTCAAAATTTAATGAAGGAGGTGATCTTCACTTTTATATGTTCAAGTGCATAGTGTGGAGGATATCATACGATCTTGAGGCAATCAGATGTAAGTTGTGTTTCAGAGTGTTTTAAGTTGTAAATTGGTCAGATTTGACCCGAGCACGACAGGAAGGTTAATATGTTTTTAGGATACTGAAAACAACACAAATGAAAGTGCATGTCAAAACTTCTCCAGGGCTCCAAAACACCCTTAGACCCCTGGGGGTTAAGCACTTAACAAATGAGGTTACCAAGAAATCTCTGAGCGAGTCATTCATATTGAGTCACTTAATTCATTCATAAATGAGCCGATTCGAACGAATGTGAATAAACTGTTCAGTGACAAAGATTTGGCGCCACCTATTGGACATTTTGGTTTCAATGTAATTTTAGCCAAAAATAATGTAATATTTTTAAATATATGGAAAAATCTGATCATTCAAATAAATATAAATGTAAGTTTAAATATGACATCTTAGATGTGAATAGATGACATTTAAAGAGGCAGCATTTCAGTGTTGATAATGGGCTTTGGCAAACATATCATTAAAATTTTCCTTAAAGTACTATACGCTATGCTGACGCTAACAAATAGCATCTTTTATAATTTGATGAAGAAGTGTGTGCATGAAAATATGTAATATACCACAGTTGTAAAATGCTGGGACAGTTTGAAAACGCACCTGGAAAAAGCTTGAAAAAAAAATGTGACTTTGGTAAAGGTGTAAGAGCCCTGTGATTGGCCAAAATGCTTAGTTTGACTTTTTGGTGATTGTCTACTCTTCCCAGTTGATGACCCCTGACCTAATTTCTGCTGAATCTGAATTTCAGGATCTGAATTTCTGGTTTTGAATTTTACAATATTGAATTTGATGTTCTGAATTTCTTCATCTTGAAAACTTGAAACTGCATTTTTACAAACTGGATATCTGCAGTCTGTCAGTTCAGAACACAAAAAAATCTGAAGTTTAAAAATACGTCTATAAAAAAATTCAGCCTTGAAAAATTCAGTTGTCTTAAATTTCAGATGTCCAATATTCAAGTTATGAAATTCAAATTCAAATTAAGAATTTCAAATTCAAATTAATACATTCAAATTCAAATTAAGAAATTCAAATTCCAAACAGTTTTTAACAGCACATAAAAATTCAGATTTATTAAATTACAATTGTCAATAATTCAAATGAACACAATTCAAATTCAGATTGTTTTGGCATATTATTAGCTCCATATTCCATCTGGCTCGCGACTTTCAGCACTGCCCACGCTCATCACCGCTATCAAGCTGACCAATCAAAGAGCTTGCGCTATGCGTTGTTGCAACATGAAGTTACATTTTTTGAGTGGTGCGCGTCACCATCGGCATCAGCCACAGCGAGGACTATGTGATCGCGCGCAGGCTGCGCCAGAGCATATGCCTGCCCTTGATGCAGAAGAATAAATCAGCCTTAAGTGCTGCATCTTGCACTTTCAGAAGCAAAGATGCATTCAGTGTGAAAGAGGCCTTAGAATGCAAAGTTCTAATACACATGAGGTTTTATAGAACAATGGTCGATGTAAGCCAGTTTTAAAACTTTTTATTTTTACCAGCACAGTGATGTTGTTCTTCTGTTTTCTCCTCATGAAGTGGCCTGGACTCGTCCTCCTGCTTTCAGGTGGTGTCTCTGATGAAGGCTCTCGCGCAGGGTGGAAGAACCGTCATCTGCACAATTCACCAGCCCAGCGCTAAAGTCTTCGAGCTCTTCGACAAGGTGATATTTGTGTTTCAAGTGTGTACATGTCATTTTCGCCACTAGAGGGCGCATATTCACAACAAACAAAAGCACAGTGCCTTTTGTGCCTATTCATGCCAGAATCCCATGGAAAAAATGATTGACGGGTGGTAATTTGTGTGTCACTTATCTTTCTTTATTTATGATTTAGTTATGGGTAAAACACAGACCATGCGGGACAGGTAGTTGAAACGGTAGGCTACAAATAATTTGTTATGAATTAGTTAATTATTCATAAATAATTAATTCACCATCACCTACGACAACAATGCATTGCGATGTAGATTGCCAAATTAGTCGACATCACCCAACCCTAATGGAGATAGACAGAGACCAGTGGGCAAATTTGTTAAACCCCTACTCTTTTTCGAAGGACATCCTGACATTTTTTAATGGCCACAGAGAGTCAGGACCTCGGTTTAGTGTCTCATCTGTAAGACGAGGTTCACTGAGCAGAATAGAGTCCCCGTCACTATGCTGGGGCGTTAGGACTCACACAGACTGCAGGTTGTGCGACCCCTGCTGGTCTCACTAACACCACTTCTGGCTGCAACCTAGCTTTCCCATGTGGTCTCCCATGCAGGTACTGACCGTGCTCAGCTTCAGTGGGCGACCATTTGAGAGTTGAAGAGAGCTAGCTGTCGGCATTTTGCTTTAAACAAAACAAAACCTGATATTGAGGGTGTGTGGCATTACTAGCATAAACACACAGCACACACTCTGTCTCACAAGTTAAAATGGCTTATTTCTATGTATTGGAACATAGTAATTGGGATAATAAAAGTATAAGAGTCAGCAAAATATATAACACTGTTCTAGTGGTTTTTGGATATTGTAATAAAAAATGTCTGTTGTGACTTATTGTTTGTTTTGTTCCAGCTGTATGTCCTCAGTCAAGGCCAGTGTATTTACAGAGGAAAAGTGTCCAGCTTAATCCCGTATCTGCGAGATCTGGGGCTCAGCTGTCCCACATATCACAACCCTGCAGACTTCAGTAAGAAAAACACTAACTCACCCTCACTACGTTAAGTTTGTTTATAAACTAATTTCGAGAGGATCACGTGCTTATGATTGCTAGCGGCTGGACCCACATTATCCAAATCACTATGCACCAATCAGATGATGCCTAAGCTATTATAAATACCCCGGGTTTCATATCACCGCTATCTTCGCTTTGAAGAACCCCCACTTCCACCCCTACTCACAGCAAGAATGTCAATGGTTCTAGGCTTTACCAACCAGCGGGCATTTCTGTGCGGAGTTTGCACGTTCTCCCCGTGCTCACGTGGGTTTCCCCCGGGTTCTCCGGTTTCCTCCCACCGATTAAAAACATGCAACCTAAGGGTGCTTTCACACCTAGACTTTTGTTCCGGAACGTGGCGCGTTTGCCCAGTTAGCGCGGTTCGTTTGGCATATGTGAACAGGGCAATCGCACTCGGAATCGCGCCAAAGCAATCGCTCCGAGACCGCCTGAATGAGGTGGTCTCGGCTCGATTGAAACGAACCCTGGAGCGGATCGATTGTAGTGAGAAAGCGATACGATCCGAGCCCGGTTATATCACAGTGTTTTATGGATATGTAATAGGCATACGGCTATATGAAGAGAGAATTATGAGTAGATTATATGAGTCATTCCAGACATCCCAAGTCTCCCGGAAGTTCCGGGAGTATCCCGCAAATGCACAGAGACTCCCAGATGCCCGCAAACGAGTAAACGCAAATCTCCCGGAAATCGCGCGTCTTCCTCCCGGTCCTCAAAATACGTTGCGCACCCTTCTCATCACCCCTACCCTCCTCGCTCTTCAGACATGTCGCGCGCACGCTGTCAAACACCACCAAACCACCCCCGACAGCTGAGCGGGACTCTGCTAAATAAACCACGAAACTCTGACCATTGTGATGAGAGTTTACTCACACGTGACTTGTTTTAGCTATTTTGGTCCGTTTAGAAACTTTGCAGTGTGAAAGCGAACCGCGCCAACAACAAAGAGCAACAATGTAAAAATTTTAAACCCTGTTTCGGAACAACTGAATCGATTCACTGGTGTGAAAGCACCCTAAGACTTGCACTATAAACTTGCTCCCTATCTAGTACCTATCTCGTTAAAGAGAACTACTATCTGCTCTTCATCACTACGACAGGCGAGTTCTCGAGATCTACCTGAGCTCGATCTCCCCTCTCGCCTTGCAATGGGAGGGAGCCCCGGGCTCGAGGATCTCATAAGCTCAGGGCTCTCTCCCGGGACAGCATGCCAAACAAGCTTTATAATCAATCATCAGCTAAGTGTGAGCTCTTGAAACTGACATGCAACTGAAAGGCCAGGACACACCAAGCCAACGCCAAACAACTAGCGAGGACGAAACCCAACTGTGTTGTCGCCTCACGTCTGGTTCTGTCTTGACCAAAAAGCTGCGCGTGAACACACCAAATGGACGAAAGCTGAACAAAAAGAGAGAACTTCTGATGCACGCATGCAAATTGTAAACAAAGCAGCATTCAGTATCATTATCACAGTAATTGTCACTCACCACAGATGGATCCACCCCTGCAAACATGTCTGATAATCTAATAATTCAAATAGTTTGCAAATATTTGAAATTAACGTTTAACTCTTTGTCACGATGTGGAGAATCACAAAACACAAAAATCCATGTGCAGCAATTTATTTTGACAAAACAAGAGTTTCCTAATCTTGCACAGTAACTTCAAACAAGATACAAAAAATCTAGAAAGGAGTCCAGATGAAAGAACTGACAAAAATGCAAAAATACGCAAATACAAAAAATCAGTGAACTGGGTTTAAGTGCTAACAAAACAAACAAACAAGAATGCAAGAATAAGCAACAAATACAAAACTAGATCACCAAACATGAAGGACAAACAAAATCCTAAGGCAACTAAAACACAAGACAACAGGGTTTATAAAGACAGGGCTAAATTAACAAACAAGAAACAGCTGTAACATAATACAATCAGACGTGCAAAGGATTATAGGAAATGAAGTTAAACTACAAAACAAGCTAGTGCCCTCAAGTGTCCAAAAGAGGACACTGCAACATATGACACTCTTTGGCTGTGTCCGAATACACATACTTCGGTACTATACATGACCTGATTCAGCAAAATGAGTCGCAGTGACCCAAATTTCTAAATTGATAAATCTTAACTTCCTCAGCATCAGCCACAGGCTGTTCAACATTTTCATCATCCAAGTGATTCTCATCCACACTGCATTATACTACCCTACACAGTATTGAATCTTTCTAAAGCGATCTGCTAGCTTGTTTACATAGACAGAACACTGCTATTTCTAACAGGAGTATGGCTGGATCAATCGCGTGCCAGTCAGTAAAATCTTCTCTTTTTCAGCGTTTATGTCACTGTTTGTGTAAATTTTAAAGCTTATTCATTGGTTTTATACAACGTTTAACACCATATTTTGAGAGCAGAGAAAGTGACAAGAGTTGAAAAAAGCTAATTTCCAGCAAATTAGGAAGTCATTTAAGTAAGTCAACTTTAATTAATAGTCATTGAAATACCTTTAGGGGCAACGCAGTGGCGCAGTAGATAGTGCTGTTGCCTCACAGCAAGAACGTCGATGGGTCGCAGGTTCGAACCTCGGCTAGGCTGGGTCAGTTGGCGTTTCTGTGTGGAGTTTGCATGTTCTCCCTGCGTTCGCGTGGGTTTCCTCCGGGTGCTCCGGTTTCCCCCACAGTCCAAAGACATGCAGTACAGGTGAATTGGGTAGGCTAAATTGTCCATAGTGTATGAGTGTGAATGTGTGTGTGGATGTTCCCAGTAATGGGTTGCGGCTGGAAGGGCATCCGCTGCGTAAAATCGTGCTGGATAAGTTGACGGTTCATTCCGCTGTGGCGACCCCGCAAGGGACAAAGCCGACAAGAAAATGAATGAATGAATGAATGAATGAAATAACTTTACTCAATGATCTGGACTGCGTGGGATTATTTTTTAATGTCTGTTCTTTGAAATTAGCTAAATAAAAAGGAAAAATAATTTTTTTCATAGTTTTTTGACATTATCTTGAAATAAAATGATGAGACTTTCGACTTATTTCACCAGATCAGGTCACATATAGTACGTTAAAAACAGTATGTCCAAATTAACAGTATTCGAAAAACGGTAGGTGAGAAGTACCTGGATGACCTACTACTACTTCTGGTAAGATTCTGAAGTTCGCATTCAATGGACGCTAAGCTATCCCATGATGCCGCATGAGAGAATTCATAAATGGGAGTGATGCGACGCAACTGCAGGTCATGTGATGATTACAAATGAAGGATGTAGTACGTCCGAATTCCAATCATAGTCACATTCTATTGGTCGTGTAGTAAATTCAAATAAAGTCTTGTCGTGTAGTACCTACTGGAGTAGTAGGTGATTTGGGATACAGCCTTTGTGTTCCTTCTTGGCTTGAATTATTTACTTGCTACGTCACTTCACTACATCACTTGTTCTGTGATTTGTTGCTGAATAACCAGTCAGAGCACTTTTCAGTCAATATCCGATGGGCAAATCTCCAATGTTAACCTGACGAGAGGTGACGTGTGGAAAACAACAAACCAACTAGCTGGACCGACGCTGACCGACAAACCAACAAAGTCCAACAGTTAACTGTCAGCTTGGTGTGTCCCGGCCTGAAGTCACAAATTATTAGCTCAAATTATAAATATTCATTCATTTTTAAAATGATTTAGTGATGTTTAAAGCCTTGATCACACCGAACACGCTTTTTGCGTTGACAGGTGCCTTTTTTTTAACAGTTTACTAATGTCCGCGAGCATTTTGCGTGCTGCTAATGCGCCCTGCATGACTTGCATTTTTGCCGTTGAGCACGGTGCCCCTGCAGTTAAAAAAAGTCAACTCTGAGGGGAAAAAGCATGCTACGTCATCTGCATCTTTTTCATTCTCCAATCAAATGAAAGCAGAGGCGGGGTTTCCATTGAGGTGACAGCAGTGTTTGAGTTGTCAAAATGACTACGGAGATTTTTAAAGATGGAGGAGAGACTAGCGGTCACTGTTTTGTGTTATCTGGAGCTGTATGACAAATCATGAATAGCACAATATTATTAAATATTACAATTGAAACCATATCAATAGCAGCGCTCGCGCACAATATGCAGCTGATTCAGTGGTTGCCTAGCAACATAAAAAGCACAGTGCACTTCTTTTTTTCTTGTCAACAAAAAAAAACGCATTCGGTGTGATCAGTAACAGTAACAGAGCAAGGACATTTTACTATTATACTTTTCTTTTCTAGAAGTAAACCTGTTACTGTAAAACAGTATTAGCCCGCTTATAATGTTTTTTTTTTGTTTTGTTTTGTTTTTTTGGTTGTGTACAGAACTAATTACTGTTATTTACTGACTTGCCTAATTAACCTAACTTGCCTAGTTAACCTTATTAACCTGTTATTAAATTTGCACCTTTAAATCGCACTTTAAGCTGAGTACTAGAATCTTGCAAAACAGCTAGTCAAATATCATGTATCATGTCATGTCATCATGGCAAAAACAGTACAAATTAGTTACTAAAACTAATGTGTTTAAAATGTGTTGAAAAACTATTTGTCTCACTCAAACAGCACGTGAGAAATATTAGAAACATAATTCAAATTTCTAGGGGTGTCAAAATTAATTGTTTCTTCGGTGCACTGCGATGCAGACGCGGACAATTCGGTATGGGTTCAGTAATAATCATAACCGATTATTGTGTACTGATGTCATTTATCTCATATGGGCTATGTTGCGGTAGCTTACTATGGCGAGGGAGGCGAGCGCGAGTATTTAAAATGCTCCAACTACTTAAAAACGCAGAAACTCTGCACAATTTCACTGAGTGTGTGTTTGCTGGACAGTCTTTCACTGACACTAACAGCAGAAGCCCCTATTTCACTGTGATTGAGAGAATGAAAGTAAACACCATTTCTCTCTCTCTCTCACTGTGGCCCATTTGACCTGCTGGGTGTGACTTTTCCTTTCCTCTCAGCTGTTACAGCGATACCTCTGGATACAGACACAGCGCATGTCTGCAGAGTCTTCTCCACTGCGTCTATTATGAATCAGCTGTGATCGCTGCTGCAGTTTATCAGTGTCACTCATCTCTGAAGAGCGCCAGCGCCAATCGCAGCCCTTTCTGTTGAGCGCGTGACCAAGACAAGGCTCAGAGAGCGAGCGGGATATTTATATTTGTTTATTTGCTATAAATGCTCGTGTTGTTTAAAGCTACAGTTATAAATGACAAAATTGTATTACAAATAGTATATAAATATAAATATATTTATACATTTTAATACAAGAATTGTTGTGCTGTGAAGAAAATATAAAACTGTGTATGAAAAGCATCATCAATGCACCGTGATGCACCGAGATATCGAACTGAACTGAATCGATGGCATGATAATGAAATGATTTTGGTAAGATTTTAAGATGCTTTTTTGTTGTAAGTCTCTGGATTTAGTTAATTAAAATACAGTTTTTTAAAATACCTTTTTTATTTTTTACTCTATTTTAAAATGAATAAATTTTTGCGATGTCGCAGTCATTCCACAATCATTTGACAATCTAATGCTCAAGAAACTTTTCTAATTATTAGCAATATTAGAAACTGTTTGTGTAAATTGTTTGTCTCAGGACTGTTTGATAAATAGAAACTTTTAAGTGAACAACAGTTATTTGAAATATATATTTTTTCAAACAGTTTTAAAGCTGTATGTGTTATTTTTGTCCAATTTATTATAATCGGGCAGAATAATCAACAAAAAAGAAAAAGAAAAACATTTTCTACAAGACGAAATGTTTTGGGTAAAAAAAGATTTGTTGAGTTTAGTTTTTTTAGTACAGGTCAAACTAAATAATGTAGTGTAATATAATCAGTGTGTTTTAATAATAATAATAATAATAATAGTAATAATAATAATAATAAATATTATAATTTTTTTTTATAGTTATTATTGATATTATTACTGTTATTGTTATAAGCATTATTATTGTTGTTATTACTATTATTATAGTTATTGTTGTAATAATAATAATAATAATAATAATAATAATAACTATAATAATAATAACTATAACAATAATAATTTTTATTATAGTTGTTGTTGTTATTATTATTATTATTATTATTACTATTATTATAGTTATTATTGTAATAATAATAATAACAATAATAACTATAATAATTATTTAATTCATGAATTGTTAGTTATTATTATTATTACAATAATAAACTATAATAATAGTAATAATAATAATAATAATAATAGTAATAACAACAACAACAACTATAATAAACATTATTATTATTATTAGTTATTATTGTTGTTATTATTATTATTATTATTATTATTATTATTATTATTAATCATATTATTATTACAATAATAACTAAATTAATAGTAATAATAATAATAATAATAACAACAATAACTATAATAAAAATTATATAATAATATAATAATATATGTATAGTAAAAACTAAAAAAAGAATTATTATTATAATTATTGTTATATTAATAATAATAATAATAATAATAATAATAATAATAATAATAATAATAATAATAATTATTATTATTATTATTATAACAACAACAACAATAATAATAATAATTTTGAAAACATTTTAAATACTTATAATATTTTTATAACATTTATATTATTATATTTAATTAAAAAAAAAACATGTAGCTACTTTCTCAAATCAGTGAAGTTGAGCTAATGTGAGTTCTGTCAGACTCAGTGTGTGTTTGTGTTGTGTTGTCAGTAATGGAGGTGGCGTCTGGTGAATACGGTGATCAGACAGCTCGTCTGGTGAAAGCTGTGCAGGAGCACAAGTGCGAGAAAGACTACAAAACTGAAATGAACGGCAACGGAGTCCACAATCCATTCCTGTGGCACAGACCATCCGATGAGGTGTGTATACGAAAACACCATTACAGAGACTCAAATCTACAAGCAGACAGTAATAAATACTGTTTTTCCTCCAGGACTCTTCATCTTCAGAGGGATGCCACAGCTTCTCTGCCAGCTGTTTGACGCAGTTCTGCATCCTCTTCAAGAGAACTTTCCTCAGCATCATGAGAGATTCGGTAAACAACACTGACACCTGCTGGACGACTTCAGGCCTTGTAGGCCAGATTCATGTGAAATTGTTAATGTTTTGAAAATAAAGTCAAAATTTTGGGGCTGTGATGAACAACTACACAATTATCTGAAAATACTTAAAAAGCACTGTAAAAATATCAATAATAAATCATTATTCATGGTATTTTTAAGTGCTCACGATATCAACATTGTGATATATTAAATATATTGGTATGTGTCCACTTATAATATAATGTGCAGAATAAGAACTTCAATGGATTTTTAATAATAATAATAATGTCATGTTTTTTATTTGAAATTGATTCATGTGACTTTTCACTAAAATACACAAAACTATAAATTAAAGATATTTAACAGTCTAACAACAAGCCAAATTGTGACCGTTGTTATGAATATAATATAATATAATATAATATAATATAATATAATATAATATAATATAATATAATATAATATAATATAATAAATATTTATGTTTATTTATGTACAGTTGAAGTCAGAATTATTAGCCCCCCTTTAAATATTTTTTCTATTTTTAATATTTTCCAAATTATGTTTAACAGAGCAAGGACATTTTCACAGTATTTCCAATATTATTTGTTCTTTTGGAAAAAGTCTTATTTGTTTTATTTCGGCTAAAGTAAAAGCAGTTTTTAATTTTTTAAAAGCCATTTTAAGGTCAAAATTATTAGCCCCTTTAAAGCTATATATATTTTTTCAATTGTCTACAACCAATATACAACCAATATAGACCTTCAATATACAACGATTTTCCTAATTACCCTAACCTGCCTAATTAACCTAGTTAAGTCTTTAAATTGCTCTTTAAGCTGAATACTAGTGTCTTGAAAAATATCTAGTAAAATATTATGTATTTTTAATCATGGCAAAGATAAAATAAATCAGTTATTAGAAATGAGTTATTAAAAATATTATGTTTAGAAATGTGTTTGAAAAAATCTCTCCGTTAAATAGAAATTGGGAAAAAATATAAACAGGGGGCTAATCATTCAGGGGGGCTAATAATTCTGACTTCAACTATATATATATATATATTTCTAATAACTGATTTCTTTTATCTTTGTCATGATGACAGTAAATAATATTTCACTAGATATTTTTCAAGATACTAGTATTCAGCTTAAAGCAACATTTAAAGGCTTTAGGGTTATTAGGTTAACTAGGCGTGTTAGGGTAATTAGGCAAGTCATTGTATAACAGTGGTTTGTTCTGTAGAATCGACTATCGGGACAAAAAATATTGTTTAAATTGTATTATTTTCTTTTCTTTTCGGCTTAGTCACTTTATCAATCAGGGGTCGCCACAGCAGAATGAACCGCCAACTTATCCAGCATATGTTTTACCCTTCCAGCTGCAACCCATCACTGGGAAACAACCATACACACTCATTCACACACATACACTACTGACAATTTAGCTTACCAATTCACCTATACCGCATGTCTTTGGACTTGTGGGAGAAACCAGAGCACCCGGAGAAAACCCATGCGAGGGAGAACATGTAAACTCCACACTGAAATGCCAACTGATCCAGCCGAAGCTCGAACTAGCGAACCTCTTGCTGTGAGGCGAACATTCTACCCACTGCACCACCATGCAGCCCATTAGCTAAAATGTCAAGTTAAAAATGAATGTAACTTATAAGCATAATAGTTTTAATACCTCATTTCTAATAACGTTTTTTATATCTTTGTCATTATGACAGTACATAATATTTCAATAGGCATTTTGTAAGATACTAGTATTCAGCTTAAATAGGTTAATTAGGTTAATGAGTCCACTTATTGGGGCATCACAGTGGTGCTGTGGGTAGCACAATCGCCTCACAGCAAGAAGGTCGCTGGTTCAAGTCTTGGCTGGGTCAGTTGTTGTTTCTGTGTGGAGTTTGCATGTTCTCCCCATGATCACGTGGGTTTCCTCCAGGTGCTCCGGTTTCCCCCACAGTCTAAAGACATGCGCTACAGGTGAATTGGGTAAGCTAAATTTTCCGTAGTGTATGTGTGTGAATGGGAGTGTATGGGTGTTTCCCAGTGATGGGTTGCAGCTGGAAGGGCATTCGCTGCATAAAACATATGCTGGATAAGTTGGCGGTTCATTCCACTGTGGCGACCCTAGAATAATAAAGGGACTTAAAAAAAAGGAAAGGAAACTAATAATGTTTACCTTAAAATTAATGATAATAATTTAAAAAAAATTAACTGCTATTATTCCAGCCAAACTGAAAGACTTTCTATTTCAGAAAAAATCATACAGTATATAAATATATTATGATCTTCTGTATTTAGGTGTTGACTCACTTGCGGATCATGTCTCATCTTGGCATCGGGGTTCTGATTGGGCTTTTATATCTGGGCATCGGCAACGAGGCCAAGAAAGTCCTCAGCAACTCTGGCTTCCTGTTCTTCTCCATGCTGTTCCTCATGTTTGCAGCTTTGATGCCCACCGTCCTCACCTGTGAGTCTGATGGAAAAAAAATCACCCATCATATTATTTATAGAGCAAATAATTTGATGCACACTTTATCCATCTAAATCAGGGGTGCTCAACCCTATTCCTGGAGATCGACCTTCCTGCAGTTTTCAGTTGCAGCCCATATCAAACACACCTGCCTGTAATTATCAAGTGCTGTTCAGGTTCTAATTAATTGGTTCAGGTGTGTTTAATCAGGGTTGGAGCTGAAATCTGCAGGAAGGTCGATCTCCAGGAACAGGGTTGGTCTCCCATAATCTAAATGTTCTTTTCTGTCTGTTTTTGCAGTTCCACTTGAGATGGGCGTATTTTTGAGAGAGCATCTAAATTACTGGTACAGTCTAAAGGCTTACTACTTGGCCAAAACAATGGCGGACGTCCCATTTCAGGTAAGAGAACAAATAACCCTGCTGAAAAATCCAGCTTAAACCAGCCTAGGCTGGTTGGCTGGTTTTAGCTGGTTGACCAGCCTGGTTTTAGAGGGGTTTTGGCCATTTCCAGGCAGGTTCCCAGCCATTTCCAGCCTGGTCTTAGCTGGTAAGGCTGGAAAATGACCAGCTAAAACCAGATTGACCAGCCTGGTTTAAGCTGGACATAGCTAGTTTTGGCCGGGCTCCCAGCCTGCCTAGGCTGGTCAAGCTGGTTTTAGCTGGTCATCTCCCAGCCTGACCAGCTACGACCAGGCTGGAAATGGCTGGGAACCTGCCTGGAAATGGCCAAAACCCCTCTAAAACCAGGCTGGTTGACCAGCTAAAACCAGCCAACCAACCTAGGCTGGTTTAAGCAGTTTTTTTTCAGTAGGGAAAACGTGTTTTTTTCTCCTGAAAAAGTAGATAGTTTCTGCTGCTAAGCAAGATTATTCACAGTCGACTGAACTGAGCTCAGTCTATTCCTTTATTATAAGAACACAGTAAAATGAACGTGAAACATAGTTTTGAAACTATTTTAAGTAAAAAAAGGTATTTTCATGTGTGTTTCACATTTGATTTTAAAGGTGCAGTAGGTGATCGGCCAAAATGCTAACCGTTAGCATAATATCTTTGAAACACAGTCCCTCCCCTGCCATCCAAAGCCAAACCTTTTTAATCCACGAACGCGCACCTTAAAGATGGCAGTAGACAGTCCACTAGATCATGTCATTCGCCAGTTATAACTTTATAGTACTTTATAATACCACAATTCTGTATTATCTATCTACAAAACTGTATTATATCTAGCAAGATTTCAGTTGTGTAGCAAGCAAAACTTGTCCTAATGAATCATTTCCATTCAATAAATGTGCAAATAATATGAGATGCTCAAATGCGCTTAAATATTGTAGCAAGGTGGCCTTGGTCAACCCATGATTAATTCATCCTCACAAACAGCATGGTTGGGATGAGGCTCCAAGGTGGCAGGCACTCAGTCAGTTGTAGAGCGGGCAATTGGCCAGCTGAAATGCCGGTGGCGCTGCCTTGATAAGAGCGGAGGGGTGTTGCTATACCGCCCTAACAAAGTGTTCCTCTAATACATCTGTGTCTACCACAGACACGGATACTACTCCAGACAGTAAAGTGTCGCCCACAATTGAGGCAACTCTCTCCTCAAAGGGTGTTAGATCAGCATCCCCTGTTCCCGCGCCTGTTCGATCCACACTTTGAAGGTGCGCCGCTGTTCTCCTCTTAACCTGCACCTTTACATTGGACCATTTCTTCTTTAATTCACTCACAGTGTGATGTTCAGACCCCACTGCGTTAACCGGGTCAGCTAAACTCTCCCACATTTTTGTTCTTTTGTTATTAATTCCGGAGGTCAAACTTGCAAATAACACAGTTTTTCTCCGGTCTACCTCCGATATGAGCACCTCCAATTCACATTCTGTGAAGTTTCTCTTCTTGCTTGCTTTTGCCATTGCTTTTTCGTTTGGTTTTGCCAAAGTGGAGTCATTACCATATTCATACTGGGGAGGAGGCAGGGAGGGGTTTTGCGCTCGTGCACGTGTGCTCAGTTTCACGTTAATTCGGATGTACAAAGAGAATATGTGTGGGATTCCGCGTACGCAGTGTTTCATACATCTGAATTTTTTACTGCATACACACATTTACAGCTTTGTCCATACGGCATACGCAATGTTTTAGTATGAATTCAATGCAAGTCTTTGTACATGAGGCCCCAGGTTTCGTCTTCAAAAATTGCTTTAGGGTGCTGTCATACCTAAACGTTTGTTATGGAATAGAAAATGAACTCTGGAGCAGTCTTTATTTTGACAGCAAATTTTGATTTAGTTTTTTGATTGAACTCTTTGAGCATATTATAGCCACTCCCCTAAAAAACAGCCAATGGGATTTCTTTTTTCTTTCACAGTCCTGCCAGTGAAAGTGGTTGAGCAAATAAGAAGTGTCTTGAAGGGGGCGGGACATGTCAGATACTAGAGAGCATTTGGTTGGTCAGAAAATTTGATGAGAAACTTATGCTGCGTCCCAATTCGCATACTTATACTACGACCTAAAAGTATGTACTTTTTTTGCGGATGAAAAATATATACTTTTGAGTGAGTAACAGAAAAGTATGCAAGCTTTGGGACATACTACTTCATCGTTACGCAGATCGGTGTGTTGCTTAGTTAAGAGCCCTGTCAATCATCCACATTTCTTTGGTATTTAATTTCCTACCTTATTGGAGAAGCAGCAGCAGGATAATCTCCCATTCACGAGTCTTTCATGCAGAGAAATCTCCTCAGGTCTTTGGATAATTCTGCATTCAGACGGTAATGTCCAAACACGTCTTTATATAAGTTCAGTATTGTTGTTGCAAATGAAATATAACACAGTCAACACTATTTAAATATTCTCCAGTGGGCTAGATATTAACTAACAGTCATACAAACATCTTTACCGAAGCCTCTCTGCTTGACGGTTGGTCTCGCGCGTCCATCATGTTTGTAGTTTGTTTACACTTTTCACCCGCGTTTTGTAGTTCTAATCGAAGTCACGTTCAACGCGCAATGTACTGTGGGCAATATCAGCGGTTAGAGTCAGGAATTTTTGACCGGAAATAGTAAACCATCCGGCAGTTTTTGGCATACTCTTTTCAACATAGTACGATTTGGGACATACTAATTCTACTTTCACATACTATTTAGGATGGATAGTATGCGGATTGGGACTCAGCACAAGGTATGAGATGATGTCAAAAAAATTGTTGATCCATTTAGACAGAAGTGACAAACTACAAGCTTTGGATGTTTATATCAAGCGTATATCTTCTAAATTTGAATTTGTCACGGCTTTGTAGCACCCTAGCTTATAGATATCCCCAAAACTAACATACTGATACTAACATCTAAAAAAAAATATTTTAATTTAACGGGACCTATAAATCACCGTTCTTCCCTATTCTGACTCTCAGTTTGGATGTCAGCAGATCATCTTGACCTTGTCTACAAGCCAAAATGCACTGAGTTTTGGCCATGTTAGGGTTAGGGTTAATCTGATTAGATATTTGTGTTGACAAAAGAAATCTTTTTTTTTTTTTTTGCCTGATAGATTGTGTTTCCAGTGGCGTACTGTAGCATAGTGTACTGGATGACATCACAGCCTTCAGATGCGGTTCGCTTCATCCTCTTCCTGGCTTTAGGGACACTCACGTCACTGGTTGCACAGTCACTTGGGCTACTGATCGGAGCAGCATCCACATCATTACAGGTAAATATATGCACTTGTATGATATACCTGATATTATTCATTCATTCATTTTATTTTCGGCTTAGTCCCTTTATTAATCAGGGGTCACCACAGTGGAATGAACCGCCAACTTTTCCACTGTATGTTTTATGCAACAGATGCCCTTCCAGCCGCAACCCAACACTGGGAAACACCAGTACACTTGCATTCACACACATACACTACGCCCAATTTAGCTCATTCAGTTCACCTGTACCACATGTCATTGGACTGAGGGGGAAACCGGAGCACGCGGAGGAAACCCATGCGAACGCAGGGAGAACATGCCAACTCCACACAGAAACGCCAACTGACCCAGCTGGGGCTCGAAGCAGCGACCTTCTTGCTGTGAGGCGATCATGCTACCCACTGCGCCACCATGACACCCACCGGATATCATGTGAATCATTAATTAGAATGATATTGATGCAGCTTTGTGTTTGTTTGACAGGTAGCAACTTTTGTGGGTCCTGTTACAGCCATCCCGGTGCTGCTGTTTTCAGGCTTCTTTGTCAGTTTTGACACAATCCCAAAATACCTTCAATGGATATCATACATTTCTTATGTCAGGTAAGGTGTACTGAAACGCGAACCACATATTATGTTTGCTTTACACAGTTTTCAGCTACAAACAGAACGGTTTTAATGCTATTTGCATGACAATTTGGAGTCTTGAAAAGGCTAACTTTTGGCTAAGTTTTGAAAATGATACTATTGCTATTTCCAAAACAGGCTCATTGGAACTGCGAGCTTTTTGTGAAACTGCAAAAACATACATGTTTGGCTGCGGATTTTAGGTAGAATGAACACTAGGGGGCAGTATGACAACAACAGCTTTTGAAAAGGAATCAATGTTTTGGTGTTTTGTGACCCTTTTAAGCTGTGAAGATCCGCTGGTCTGTTTATGAGCTGACATATGCACTCATATGCAAATTCATTTTATTAAACTACAGGTATATATTAAGAATACTATCATATTTTATTCATAACCTACAGAAGATAAAAATAGTGTTTAATAGTTACATTAAATAAAAACAACAACATGCAGATAAAAAGCTGTCGGCCTTTAGTTATTTTTTTCCATTTAATTGTGACCCCTGGGGTGTTTACATTATATTAAAGGCACAACAATAGCGTCAGATGCAGCAGATTGATCTAATGGCACCAGGTTAAATTTTCCGGCACTCAACCTACATTAAAAATAAATACAGGCCACAACTGAACATTGGTCTGAAGGACGGTCTCTGAGTGATGGTCTCCAAAATTAAATGAAGAATAGGCTCGGGCCTATTGGTGTGTGTGTGTGCAGTTGCGTGCAAAGTTTGTATATTTATAACCGCCTCAGAGGATATTGGGGGTCACGAGTCACAGGCATTGTTATTTTGGGGGTCGTGGGGTGAAAAGATTGGGAACCCTTGGTATACAGGACTGTATGTGCACAGAAGCCTTTTTTTATTGCACAGAAGTTTTTTTTTTTGTTTTTTAACAAGTTAAGTCACATTAGCTATGTTTCCATCCAAAAATGCGAATGAACTTTATGCGCAAAACTGGATAATCGCATAAAAGACGTGCGGATAAAGTTGCGTTTCCATCCAGCGAGTCAAAGCGAACAAAATCGTCACTTCCTGATTAACTGGCGCCAAATATCAACAGTAAAATTTGAATTTGGTGCAGTAGGAGAAGCTGCGTCAATCTTTTCTTCATCTAATAAATGAGTTGCGCCTCAGAAGGCAATCCTGACACGCAGTGACGGCGTCAGACGCAGAGCACAGACGCTCTTGATTCTGGATGTCATTAATAATATAATAACACTAATACTTAAACGATAAGGCATTTTAGATAGACCAAAACAACATTTCTGTTGGTTTATAATGTGCTCAGCCTGCTGGTTTGTCCATTTACACACATTTTTATCATCACATGATATCTTATAACAAAATCACATGACCTTTTTTAATGCACACACTGGAATTTGTGCGGTAAAAGTGTTTCCATCGTAGTTTATGCGCATCTTTTCTTATCGAATAAAAAGTTTATCCTACTTGTTATTCGCATATGTTTTTTATGCGCATTTTCAAAATTTATGCGCATCATGGCGTTTCCATCAACCGTTTTTTTATGTGCATATCCAAATAGGCTATTGACAACAATGGGCCTAACATGCAGAAAACAGTGTGTGAAGGGGTTTAGAGGTCAACATACAAAATGTCTGAGCACAGAATTATTGAATCGAATTAGACCGCTAGCATCTCACTCACTCAAATCAGATATATCGGCCTAGAAAATAGCAACTTTTCAGAAGAGTCTAGCAATGAGTCAAGCATTAAATAAGATCGTTAGCCAACTAAGGTCGCAAGTTCCGTCGTTACAAACATAGTTTGTTGATTTGGCGTTTCCCAAATCCGTCGTTCCAATGAACATTCGCAAACTGCGTCGCGAACTTGTATGCTTGCAACTACACCTCTGGAGCTATAGTTAGAAACACAGTTCCTGGCTGTGTTCTATTCCCAGTTATCCCCCCTATGCCCTATTTGTTTAGAACATTCTGACATTTAAACTTGGAATTATAAAAAAAACCCCATTAAAGTCATCACTCTTAGGTGTAGTTTGCTTTCAATGTATTTTTACAGTTCAGTTTTAGCGATCTTCATGTTTACAATTGCGCTCCCTTCGCAGTGCACTTTGAAAACATTGATGACATTTTAAACACAGCCGTGGCTCATGATGAAAGCTATAGGTGACTTATTATTTAAAATTGGAATTTATGTTACGTCTCCAAAGCTTGTGAAAACCAAAAAACATAGCATACGTTAATGCTTTTAATTTATAGTAGGTTATTTATTAAGTATCTGTACTGTATATGACATGGGCCTGCTGGTTAGAACATTTCTGCTGTGGTTTGCATGTGTCAAATTGTAAAAGTAGACTTTTCAAAAAATAAAAAATAAATAAACAATATCCTACTAAATAATAATCATCATCATTATTATTATTATTATTAATATTATTATTAAAGTAGGATTTTTTTCATTTCCTAATAAATATTAATAAATAAATATATTATATTATATAATATATTGTATAATAGCCTCGTTATTTATATTATGTATATATGATATTAGAATAGTGTTAGCTTTTGTAAGTGATTTTATGTTTTAGAATAGAATATGTAATATTCTCAATAATATTTGTAAAGGGAACACAGACCCTATACGTGTTGCTTGCATATATTTCAATGAATATGGAAAGCGAGTGCATGTTTTTACCAAAACTAATACTGGATTTTTTTTTATGTGTGTGCGTGTAAAACAATATAATTTGCACAAAGAAATTATGGGGTTCTTCTCTAAAGAAGTTGTTACTCCACCCCGTTCAGAGCGTCATTATGGCAGTTTTACGTTATAACTAACGTGGCTCAAATGATGGATCTGCGAGAAACTACGGGTTTTGGGAAACACTCGTCACTACATCGTTCTTTTCCCAAAAGATGCATCGTACTATAATAGTTCAGCCGCGAGTTACGTCGTTGTTTGGAAAACGCACCCCTGATCAACTGAGTGGATTAAAAAACCAATAAAACTCAATTGTTTAACTTTAGGTGACTTGTAAATTGAGCCTATTCCCCCCAAAAGTGTTTCCCGAAAAAGTTTAGCTTTAAACATTTACTGCTATTTAGGAGAACATTTAGGACACTCTCAAACTCAATTCCTGGAGGGCAGCAGCTCTGCACAGTTTTGCTCCAACACTAATCAAACACAACTGATTTAGTATTATCTAGTAGCCTTGAACACTTTGATTAGTTTGATCGGCTGGGTTTGATTAGGCTTGGAGCAAAACAGTGCAGCGCTGCAGCCCTCCAGGAGTTGAGTTTGAGACCTATGATTTAGGATATCGTAAGGGGTCCTGGTCTAAATCAGTTGTCCTCTGACTTTCAGGTATGGTTTTGAAGGGGTAATTCTGTCCATCTACGGGCTGGACCGTGAGGACCTTCATTGCGACAAAGACGAAACCTGCCACTTTCAGAAGTCTGAAGCCATTCTGAAGGAGCTGGACGTTGAGGACGCAAAGCTCTACATGGACTTCATTGTGCTGGGCATCTTCTTTATTTCGCTTCGTCTGACAGCCTACTTCGTCCTCCGATACAAGATCAGTGCTGAGAGGTAGACACTTGAAGGATGTGATGGGGAGAGAGAGTACTGCTGAGACTTTCTTGCCCAGGCAGGGCCAGGCTGAGGAAGCCAAAGCAAAGAGGGTTCATCCCTCCAAAACAACCATCGCCATGTTTTCCGTCACAGGACCGAAACCTGGGCTGAACTTGAAGTCACAGTATGTAGATGCCCAGCTTTTTTGCGTGCTTTTATAAAGAAATAAAGAGCGTAGAACGCAATAGTTTTGGGACTCAACCAAACATCTGCATGGATAGATTAAGAAACGTGGGGGGCACTCTTATGAAACTCATAGAAGCTGATGGTGAGACATATTCACTGGAGAAGTTCTGAGTTTGGCAGGTAATGTGCTAGTTTCTGTGATTTTGGAGAGCTGGAAACTTTTCTCTCACCCTTGTGAAAAAGAAGTGTGCTTATCTGTGTTAAATGTGCTCTTAGTGTATATTTGTATAGTTTTATACTTGCAGCTAATATTATTTTATTAACGTTAAAGCCCACACTTTAAGGTTTACATGACTGCATTACTTGGAACACTCCACTTATGGAAATATGGTTATTTTACAACTCCCCTAGAGTTAGACAGTTGAGTTTTACTATTTTTTAATCCATCTAGCCGATTTCTAGACACTTTTAGCTTAGCTTAGCATAAATCATTGAATCAGATTAGACCGTTAGCATCTTGCTAAAATAATAATAATAATAATTTCGATTATTTTCCTATTTAAAGCTTCACTCTTCTGTAGATACATTTTGTACCAAGGTCACTGCGTAATATCATTGCGCCTGCTGCAGCCATGGTGCGGCAGCAAAGTTCCTTGATTTTTACGCCACAATGAGAATATACTGTAGTTCCTAGCTATATCAGCTTTGAAAATTTCATTTTCCATAGGCATGATGTAACTACAGAAGATTCAAGCTTTAATTAGGAAAAGTATCGAAACTCTTTGGCCATTTTTGAGACTGATGCTAATGGTCTAATCCGATTCAATGATCTATGCTAAGCGAAGCTAGAAGTGGTCATGCAAGACCCAGAGATTGGCTAAATGGATTTAAAAATGGTAAAACTTTACAGTTTAACTCTAGAGGAGTTGTTAAATAAGCCTACGGGCAACTACAGGCCTCGCATGCAGAAAACAGTGTGTGAAGAAGTTTGAAGGTCAACGTATAAAATATTGCAGAATCATTGAATTGGATTAGACTGCTAGCATCTCACTCGCTCAAATCAGCTATATCGCAAAATAGAAACTTTTCATAAGAGTCTAGCAACGAGTCAAGCTTTAAATAAGAAAATTCTCAATTCATTTGGTATTTTTAACAATTTTGAGCCAGATGCTAATGGTCTAATCCAATTCAATGATTTATGCTAAGCTAAAAGTGCTCAAGCAAGACCCAGAGATTGGCTGAATGGATTTAAAAATGGTAAAACTCAACAGTTTAACTCTAGATTAGTTGTTAAATAAGCCTCTTTCTAATAAAAATTGAGTGTTAATCAATTTATCAGTTTATCTGTTTGTTAGGATGGACAATAGTTGACTGAGATATGACTATTTAAATATCTGGAATCTGGAGGTTCAAGCAAATCAAAACAATAAGAAAATCATCTGTGTCCAAATTAAGTCAACACAAATTAATAATAATAATAATAACTTTTGATATATTTGTGTAGGGAAATTTGAAAAATTTCTCACAGAACATGATCTTTACTCAATATCCTATGATTTTTGGCATAAAAGAAAAATCTATAATTTGCCAACATTAGATTGTGGTCCAGGGACACATTATTTCACACTTTAATGTGCACATGACTGCATTTCTTGGAACACTCCACTTTCTTTTTTAAATATGGTTATTTTACAACTCCTCTAGAGTTAGACAGTTAAGTTTTACTATTTTTGAATCCATCCAGCCGATTTCTAGACACTTTTAGCTTAGCTTAGCATAAATCTTTAAATCAAATTCTTGGAGCAAGACGCTAACGGTCTAATCTAAAAAATAATTTCGATTATTTCCATATTTAAAGCTTTACTCTTCTGTAGATACATTTTGTACCAAGGTCACTGCGTAATATCATTGCGCCTGCTGCAGCCATGGTACGGCAGCGAAGTTCCTTGATTTTTACATCACAATGAGAATATACTGTAGTTCCTAGCTATATCAGCTTTGAAAATTTCATTTTCCATAGGTCTTAGTGCATGATGTAACTACAGAAGATTCAAGCTTTAATTAAGAAAATTATTGAAACTCTTTGGCCATTTTTGAGACTAATGCTAATGGTCTAATCCGATTCAATGATCTATGCTAAGCTAAGCTAAAAGTGGTCATGCAAGACCCAGAGATTGGCTAAATGCATTTAAAAATAGTAAAACTTTACAGTTTAACTCTAGAGGAGTTGTTAAATAAGCCTACGGGCAACTACGGGCCTTGCATGCAGAAAACAGTGTGTGAAGAAGTTTGAAGGTCAACGTATAAAATATTGCAGAATCATTGAATTGGATTAGACTGCTAGCATCTCGCTCGCTCAAATCAGCTATATCGGAAAATTAAACCTTATATAAGAGTCTAGCAACGAGTCAAGCTTTAAATAAGAAAATTCTCAATTCATTTGGTATTTTTAACAATTTTGAGCCAGATGCTAATGGTCTAATCCAATTCAATGATTTATGCTAAGCTAAGCTAAAAGTGCTCAAGCAAGACCCAGAGATTGGCTGAATGGATTTAAAAATGGTAAAACTCAACAGTTTAGAATAGTTGTTAAATAAGCCTCTTTCTAATAAAAATTGAGTGTTAATCAATGTTCAGTTTATCAATTTGTTAGGATGGAGAATAGTTGACTGAGATATGACTATTTAAATATCTGGAATCTGGAGGTTCAAGCAAATCAAAACAATAAGAAAATCATCTGTGTCCAAATTAAGTCAACGCAAATTAATAATAATAATAACTTTTGATATATTTGTGTAGGGAAATTTGAAAAATTTCTCACAGAACATGATCTTTACTCAATATCCTATGATTTTTGGCATAAAAGAAAAATCTATAATTTGCCAACATTAGATTGTGGTCCAGGGACACATTATTTCACACTTTAATGTGCACATGACTGCATTTCTTGGAACACTCCACTTTCTTTTTTAAATATGGTTATTTTACAACTCCTCTAGAGTTAGACAGTTAAGTTTTACTATTTTTGAATCCATCCAGCCGATTTCTAGACACTTTTAGCTTAGCTTAGCATAAATCTTTAAATCAAATTCTTGGAGCAAGACGCTAACGGTCTAATCTAAAAAATAATTTCGATTATTTCCATATTTAAAGCTTTACTCTTCTGTAGATACATTTTGTACCAAGGTCACTGCGTAATATCATTGCGCCTGCTGCAGCCATGGTACGGCAGCGAAGTTCCTTGATTTTTACATCACAATGAGAATATACTGTAGTTCCTAGCTATATCAGCTTTGAAAATTTCATTTTCCATAGGTCTTAGTGCATGATGTAACTACAGAAGATTCAAGCTTTAATTAAGAAAATTATTGAAACTCTTTGGCCATTTTTGAGACTAATGCTAATGGTCTAATCCGATTCAATGATCTATGCTAAGCTAAGCTAAAAGTGGTCATGCAAGACCCAGAGATTGGCTAAATGCATTTAAAAATAGTAAAACTTTACAGTTTAACTCTAGAGGAGTTGTTAAATAAGCCTACGGGCAACTACGGGCCTTGCATGCAGAAAACAGTGTGTGAAGAAGTTTGAAGGTCAACGTATAAAATATTGCAGAATCATTGAATTGGATTAGACTGCTAGCATCTCGCTCGCTCAAATCAGCTATATCGGAAAATTAAACCTTATATAAGAGTCTAGCAACGAGTCAAGCTTTAAATAAGAAAATTCTCAATTCATTTGGTATTTTTAACAATTTTGAGCCAGATGCTAATGGTCTAATCCAATTCAATGATTTATGCTAAGCTAAGCTAAAAGTGCTCAAGCAAGACCCAGAGATTGGCTGAATGGATTTAAAAATGGTAAAACTCAACAGTTTAGAATAGTTGTTAAATAAGCCTCTTTCTAATAAAAATTGAGTGTTAATCAATGTTCAGTTTATCAATTTGTTAGGATGGAGAATAGTTGACTGAGATATGACTATTTAAATATCTGGAATCTGGAGGTTCAAGCAAATCAAAACAATGAGAAAATCACCTGTGTCCAAATTAAGTCAACGCAAATTAATAATAATAATAACTTTTGATATATTTGTGTAGGGAAATTTGCAAAATATCTCACAGAACATGATCTTTACTCAATATCCTATGATTTTTGGCATAAAAGAAAAATCTATAATTTGCCAACATTACATTGTGGTCCAGGGAGACATCATTTCACACTTTAATGTGCACATGACTGCATTTCTTGGAACACTCCACTTTCTTTTTGAAATATGGTTATTTTACAACTCCTCTAGAGTTACACAGTTGAGTTTTACTATTTTTGAATCCATCCAGCCGATTTCTAGAAACTTTTAGCTTAGCTTAGCATAAATCTTTGAATCAAATTCTTGGAGCAAGACGCTAACGGTCTAATCTTAAAAATAATTTCGATTATTTCCATATTTAAAGCTTTACTCTTCTGTAGATACATTTTGTACCAAGGTCACTGCGTAATATCATTGCGCCTGCTGCAGCCATGGTACGGCAGCGAAGTTCCTTGATTTTTACATCACAATGAGAATATACTGTAGTTCCTAGCTATATCAGCTTTGAAAATTTCATTTTCCATAGGTCTTAGTGCATGATGTAACTACAGAAGATTCAAGCTTTAATTAGGAAAATTATCGAAACTCTTTGGCCATTTTTGAGACTGATGCTAATGGTCTAATCCAATTCAATGATCTATGCTAAGCTAAGCTAAAAAGTCGCTCGCTCAAATCAGCTATATCGGAAAATAGATACTTTTCAGAAGAGTTTAGCAACGAGTTAAGCTTTAAATAAGAAAACAATTTTGAGCAAGATGCTAATGGTCTAATGTGATATAATGATTCATGCTAAGCTAAGCTAAAATTGATCCCACTAGATCAACTGAGCGGATTAAAAAAAAACAAAAACAAAAAATCTTTGGCCATTTTTGAGCCAGATGCTAATGGTCTAATTCGATTCAATGATTTATGCTAAGTTAAAAGTGCTCAAGCAAGACCCAGGGATTGGCTGAATGGATTTAAAATGTTAAAACTCAACAGTTTAACTCTAGATTAGTTGTTAAATAAGCCTCTTTCTAATAAAAATTGAGTGTTAATCAATGTTCAGTTTATCAATTTGTTAGGATGGACAATAGTTGACTGAGATATGACTGTTTGAATATCTGGAATCTGAAGGTTCAAGCAAATCAAAACAATAAGAAAATCACCTGCGTCCAATTTAAGTCAATGCAAATTAATAATAATAAAAATTAATTTTGATATATTTATGTAGGGACATTTGCTAAATATCTCACAGAACATGATCTTCACTCAATATGCTCTGATAGATGATAAAGAAAAGTCTATAATTTGCCAACATTAGATTGTGGTCCAGGGACACATATTATTTCCATAATAATTACTCAAATTAAAAGTATGCTCAAAAGTGTGACTTTTTTTTCACAAGGGTACCTAATCTGAGCACACACTGTTTATATACAGTAGATTGTTTTCTTCTTGAGAAATGGGCTGATGTAAAAGGCAATCATGAATTACCAGTTTACTTTTTTACTAGTTTAAAAGCTCTCATTCCGTCAGCAATGGCTGCTGCTCTTGTTGAAGTATGGTTATTTATGAAGGGTGTAGCTGGTTTACAAACCCTTCAAAGGAATAAATAAAACACTGCACAAGTTATGCTCATGTTTATGCAGTCCAAAGCTTAAAGAAATATAGTTCACCCTAAACTGACAATTCTGGCATCATTTACCCACTCTTCACTGGTCCCAAACCTATTTGAGTTTCCTTCTTCTGTTGAACACAAAGGAAGATATTTAGAAAAATGTTGGAAACCTGTTACTATTCACTTCCATAGCATTTGTTTTTCCTACTTTGGAAGAATTGGTGCAAACATATCAAAATGAAGCGAGTTATTCCTCAAAACAAGCAAAATAATCCTATTTCAAAGCGAAAACATGATTATTCTGCTTGATTTAAGAAAAACTCACTTATTTTGACTTATTTCCGAAAATAAGACAATATTTTGTGATGGTCTAGAAAATGCTAAAGGTGCTTTATAGGGATGCTCCGATCGATCGGCCAGAGATCGGTATCGGCCGATAATCACATTTTATGACTCGATCGGTACTCATGAACTGATCACAGGTGTCTGTTTACGAGTTTATATGCAGAGGAACCAGACATGCTAGTTGGAGAGCAAAATATTGGAATAGTCTTAGACCTTTTTACATATATAAGAACTGAGAGTTCTGTGTTTTTGACATTTTTACAAGTTCCCTAAAACCTGGCTGAAATGCAATTAAAAACGTAAAAAAAAATGTTTTAATTGAATATTTCATAATACACCTTTTTGTAATATACTTACTGCAATAAACAAACATATATATTTATAGATGTGCATTTTAACATCTTATGCATCAAATATGTACTTTTTCTTGATTGCGACATGTCGAATTCTTCTTCCATCATTTGCAATGTTTTCAAATTGCTTTGTTAGTTGTTTTTCTTACCATTTTCTTTGTATCTGTTTTATCTATTATTTTCTGTAAAGTTGCTTCTGACCATGACATGTCCACACTAAATGGTTATAAGAGACATGTTTGAGGGATTATATGCAACATTCTTCATTTATTCTCTGAGGTGTAAGGCAAGATCTCCACTTAATTATCATACTTGGGGGGAAAATGTGCTTTATGTATTATAAAGCTTGAAGCATCAGAATTGGTACTCAGTATTGGCCGATCACCATCAAAAAAATCGGTACTTGGTATCGGCTGCAAAAATCCTGATCGGAGCATCCCTAGTGCTTTATGTAAGTATTTGACTCCCCTGAAGCATAAAAATACCACAATATGTGTGCAGATATTTAAGAAAGATGCCAAGTGAACATTCTTGTTTAACTGAAAAACAATGCTGAAGTCAGATATTCTGCTTTGAAAATGAGCGTTACGTGCTGGAACAGCTATCTTTGTTTTGGTCATTTAACCAGCCCAAAGCCAGCTTAGCCAATTATTTTTCAGCACCCTGCGTTGCCTTGGTGGAAAACAGAATATTTGATTCATTCAGTTAGGAAGGCTCTCAAAGTATACGTTTGCAACCGTAATGCGACCCTCAGTGGACAGTAGCAGACCCTGAAATTAGACTCTAGGTGCATCCCAAATCGCATACTTATGCACTATTTTACGCCATTTTGTAGTATATATAGTGTAAGTAGTGCGTTCACACTGACAACTCTAAATATAATAAGTGCACTTTAATAACCCGGATGATGCACTCATTCAACCGGTAAAATGAAGTGTGTAATGATGGACACTTCACGCACTCAACGACCGCAGCTTTGCTCACGTAGCGGAAGGGGCGGAGCTATCGGGCGCACATGTTGGATTACTTTATTTATTTTGGACTATGATAGCAAAATTCTCCTACAAGAGTGATTATAGCGCCTCCTGATGGTGAATGCGGTTATACTCATGACAGGTATTATTTGGTACTTTGGTCATTTATTTCACTAATTTGGCAACCGGCAAACGTCATCTGGGAAACGGTTTGAACTTCCACTTAGTAAAAAAAAAACATTAATGCTCCATTTGGGACGACACTACATACATATACTATGCTGTTGATTGTGTATGTGCATAAGTACATAGTGCATAAGTGTATAGTGTGCCATTTGGGACGCAGCTACAGATTCAGAGCTCTACATGAGGTTATAATTAGGTAATTAGCAAATAATATAAATATTACAAACGTAAACATTAGGTTAGCAGGTTACATTGTAACACCGTGTCCTAACAACATGCTATTTTTGGATGAAGTATCCCTTTAATATTCCAACACATTCTCACCACACTTTTTGATTTAGTGAGTAATTTGTATTAATTTATACAATCTTATTAATTCATTTTAGTACGATTTGGTTTAGGGGTGTGCATCCCTTTAAAAAAAATATGTTTTCATACAAATTAAGTTGTTTGAATTTACCCGAGTTAGCTACTTTTCTGACAATACATAAAATTAATTACATTTCCTCGTGCGATTGTGCTGAATTTTTGAATGATTTTTGGATTATTGAAGAAAAAATTGAAGATATTGACCCAAACAATGTTGGTGAACATGCTCATGCTCATCCTACATTCTGTAAAAGTCTCTCCTGGAGGGTTTACATGTTCACGTTTACTGCTCTGAATGCCTTTGATTTCGCTGATTTGAAGGTCGAGTATGCGATGATAGACGATCTCTTGCATTTCCATGTGGCGTTTATAATCCAAAGGCTTGTTGTCATAAATGGTTAATTAATGGAACGTTTTTTGTTGACATCTAGATTTGTTTTTGCTGCTTGTTTAAACTACTTATTTAAAATGAGCTGAAACAACAAAATTCGGTAACACTTTATTTTGATGGTCCATTTGAGTATTAGTAGACTGTCTGCTTAATATCTGTTGACACTGACATTTAACAGTCCTTCAACAGACATTTAACTGACTATAAGAAACTTTGCACGTACATGTCAACTTACACTAACCCTAACCCCAACCCCAACCTAACAGTCTACTTATAATCTAATGATAATTAGTTGCAATGTAACTTAAATTCAACAAACAGACCATCAAAATAAAGTGTGACCCACAATTCTTCATATTTTTGGGGGGATAACTTAATTGGTTTGTGTTTATCAATTAGTCAGAAACTTAATCTATTTGTGTTGGGACAACATGAATGAATTGTGTGGAATCCTGCGTTTTTGTTTTACAGTGTATGCACATACTTTTTTATGGTTGTGGAACAATCGAAAATACTGGTGTAAGTGCAGACGCAATGCAAAAGTGAATATGTGACCAAAAAATGAAGAAGAAATGTTATTTATTTTTGGTGTTCTTTGTATTAAATGTTCATATGGCAGATGTTTATTGACTTCCGAGCTATAGATTATTCACTAAACATTGCAGGCACAATGTGAATGCTGAGCTTTAACTCAAGTGTTATGACCATTATTATAGTCATACCAAACCTTTACTGTGGACCTCGACATGGAATCTGATGCAATCTGTATTTGAACTCTATGTTTCATTGATATATTAAGTCTGTTCTGTTGGCATTTCTACTTAGACTGTAATTGCAGTTATTTGCATATTCTCTTTTTTATTTAGTTGGTTTCTTTCTTGCACTCACAGTATAAAACATAAATCAAAATGATTGAAGTTGCTATGCAGGCTTTCAGTGACTATTTTAAAAGGTTTTCCACATTTGAGAAGCTCTTCTAGTTAGAATATTTTGCTGGTACGCAAATCTGTTGTAACATCTGTTTCATGTAAGGTTTAATAATAAAGATTAGTTGTTTTGGAACTGCTTGTTTCACTCTGTTTTATGAATCTAAACTGCTCATTTATTATTATTATTTTAATGTATAGCCAATGTTTATATACAGTTGAAATCAGAATTATTAAACCCCATTTAAATTAGTTTTTCTTTTTTAAACATTTCCCAAATGTTGTTTCAAGAGTTCACACTTTGCTGATGATTGATTATAAAGCTTGTTTCGCATGCTGTCCCGGGAGAGAGCCCTGAGCTTGTAAGATCCTCGAGCCCTGGGCTCCCTCCCGTTTGCAGGGTGAGAGGGGAGATTGAGCTCAGGTAGATCTCGATAAACTCCCCCGGCTTATTCTAGCTGAATGGTGGAAATGGATGACTGAGGAGAAGAGTGCTTAGAGCTTGACTATGGTATCAATTTTGTGTGTTCAATTTACTTAGGGTGCGTGTTATTTGGACTGTGGAAGGAAACCGGGGGACCCGGGGAAAAACCACGCGAGCACGCCGAGAACAAGCAAACTCCACACAGAAATGTCGTCTGATTTATTAGGGAATTAAACCAGCGGCATTCTTGCTGTGAGCCAACAGTATTAATCACTGGGCCGCCGTGTCGCCCATCTAAAAAGGAGGGAAAGTAGAGATGGGTGGGGGGGGGGGGGGGGGGGGGGGGGGGGGGGGGGTTCTTCAAGACGAAGATATTGAGATAAGAAAACTCTGGTTATTTATAGTGAGTTAGAAGTCATCTGATTGGATAATCGATCATAGGCTAATGCAGGAACAGCTGAGAGCAATCATAAGCACGTGATCTTCTCGAAATTTGTTTATACATAAACTTCACTTAGCAGAGCAAGGAAATTTTCACAGTAGGAATGGAATGATAACCGTTTTCAACTGTTTTTCAAGGTATACCGCGGTTTCAAAAAAGTCAAGATATTAAAACTGCCAAAATTTTCTGCTATACCGTTTCTACGGTATTTATGTTTACTTTTTTAGGTTTTTTAGTATAAACAGTAGCTTCAGCAGAAAAGACATCCAAGATGCCGTTTTAAATTGTAATGAAATCTGTGTTTTTTACGGTGGCCTAGACAGCTTAACGTGCTGCAATTTAAGAAAACACATGCAATTACAAAAAACACCTACAAATAAAGAAACGATCTTCATCAGTTTGACAGCACACTTGTTGCAAATTTTAATAACACAAACAACTGAAGAAACGCGCTGCATTTTGTCAACACAAACAACTGAAGAAACGTGCTGCATTTTGTCACAACACAAACAACTGAAGAAACGTGCTGCATTTTGTCACAACACAAACAACTGAAGAAACGCGCTGCATTTTGTCACAACACAAACAACTGAAGAAACGCGCTGCATTTTGTCACAACACAAACAACTGAAGAAACGTGCTGCATTTTGTCAACACAAACAACTGAAGAAGAGTGCTGCATTTATTAAGCACGCTGCATACTACAGTATTAAAACAACGTTTCACATTTAATCATCAGTTTATTTAGGCTAATAATTTACAAAAGACAATTGAATCGTCTAGTCAGGACATTAAAATAAACAAAAAACAAAAACCCCACCTTTAAAAGACCAACAACTTCACTGAGCAACAGTTACAGCATAATAACACATGCATATCTCAGCAGGGTCTGTCATGTTATTGGGTCCCTTTCTTAATTTTCTGGTGTTTTTTGTAATTGCTTGTGTTTTTTTAAATTGCAGCGCGTTAAGCTCTCTCGACCACCATGTTTTGAATTATTTAAGCTGACATGTTTACTGCTCCAAAATATTTTAAACATTTCTCAAAACAAAATATATTTTGTTCAAAGGGGAAAGCTTTTGTTTTTTACCCAGATATTTAAAAAGAATATATGTTAGAGCAGTTATCACAACACCGTAAAACCGTGATATTTTTATCCAAGGTTATCATACCATCAGAATCTTACACCGGCCCATGCCTATTTCACAGTATGTCTGATAATATTTTTTCTTTTGAAGAAAGTCTTAATTGTTTTATTTCGGCTAGAAAAAAAACATTTTAAGGTCAAAATTATTAGCCCCTTTAGGCTGTCACGATCACCAGCGATCACAGCCAGAGATCGCTGGTAAACACACACACACACACACACACAGTCACATGGACTACAAATCCGCCATGTTTTGGGCTACAACTCCATACATACACTCTGCTCACACACACATGTTCCAAATCATCACTGACTACACTCCCACAGCTGTAGCTGCTCAAAGACTGATTATTGTACAACATAAGGAGCACAAACACTGTTGCTGAGTCTTGCAATCTGAAGTGAACATTACGACGTGTTTCTCCTTGCCTTGCCTTCCGTGTTTTAGACCTTTGCTTTGTTTTGTTTGTTATTCCCTGTATGCCGCCTGCCTTGTGACCATCTGCCTGCTATTACGACTACGACTCTGGATTGCCCTTATACAGTACATCTGTTTGTTCCTGTTTTGACCACCGCTTACCTGACCATCCTGCATACGGATCCTCACTACGTTGCAGCGTCCATCCTTGTTACATAAGAAATATTTTGTTTTCGATAGTCTACAGAACAAACCATCATTATACAATAACTTGCCTAATTACCCTTAATTAGGCAAGTTATTCTATAATGATGGTTATAACCTGTTATATATAGTTATAACCTGCCTAATAATAACCTAATAATTAACCTAGTTAAGCCTTTAAATGTCACTTTAAGCTGTATAGAAGTGTCTTGAAAAATATCTAGTCAAATATTATTTACTGTCATCATGACAAAGATAAAATAAATCAGTTATTAGAGATGAGTTATTAAAACTATTATATTTAGAAATGTGTTGAAAAAATAAAGAAAAACTCAAAATATTCAAAATATTATGCACAAAGAGATTGTAAAGAACTGAAAATGGTTGAATTCGCAGCATTAGGAGGTCATATATACTGAAATAAAAAGCCATTTTTATCAAAAACATCCTAAAAAGGCAAGTTGCATTTTGTCACAGGACCCCTTTTTTTGATATCACCTTCACAATTATTCCATATATTGAACTTTTGTGTTTTGGCATAGTTTCTGCTTGCATTTCTTTGCAGGATTGCCTCCCAGAGCTGCTGTTTTAATGCTAACTGCCTCCCACCCTCAAAGTGTCATGGGCCAGGTTTGATCTGGGCTCCTCTATTCTGTCTGTTCTCTGTCTCAGCTGTTCCCTCACCTGTAGCTCTTTTCTTCAGATTTCTTCCTCTACATATACTTGCCCTTTGGTGAAGTGTTTTGCCAGATTATTGTGATTGACTATCTACACCCTCTGTATGATTTCTCGTAGCACTAAAATAACCATCTACAAGTTCCAGTCTAGGCGCAGTAGGTAGTGCTGTTGCCTCACAGCAAGAACGTCGCTGGGTCGCAGGTTTGAACCTCGGCTGGGCTGGGTCAGTTGGCGTTTCTGTGTGGAGTTTGCATGTTCTCCCTGCGTTCGCGTGGGTTTCCTCCGAGTGCTCCGGTTTCCCCCACAGTCCAAAGACATGCAGTACAGGTGAATTGGGTAAGCTAAATTGTCCGTAGTGTATGAGCGTGAATGTGTGTGTGGAAGTTCCCAGAGATGGGTTGCGGCTGGAAGGGCATCCGCTGCGTAAAATCGTGCTGGATAAGTTGGCGGTTCATTCCGCTGTGGCGACCCCGCAAGGGACAAAGCCACAAGAAAATGAATGAATGAAGTTCCAGTCTAGTCTAGTCTTGTCCAGTTGTATTGAAGTGAAGTAACCGCCTGCCATAACTGTGATCCGCGCAGCCACCCCGCTGTGTGAAGCCCGACCTCCTCACCTCCGTGCTGGCCAGCTCCAGCATCCGCATCACTGCGGGAGACCTCTCCCTCCTTGAGTCCTTTGGGAACCCACCTCGGCACTGGTCCTGAAGGAGAACCGTTTGTGGCCGTAAATCCAGCCTGCGTTTATCGTCAACGACCGACGAACGGCAGCTTTCTTTGTTTCTTAATAAACTTTCAGTTTGAGCAATTTCTGATTCAGTGTTCTGTCCGGACCCTGACACAAAGATATTGCTTTTGGATGCTTCAAAGATTCTCAAAAGGGTTGAGATCAGGGGAGGAGGGTGGCCACACCATGAGTTGCTCTCCTTTAAAGGGATAGTTCACCCAAAATTGAAATTTTAATCACTGTTTACTTACCCTCAAGTGCTTCCAAATCTTTATGCGTTTCTTTATTTTGTTGAACACAAAAGATATTCTGATGAAAGCTGGAAACCTGTAACTATTGACTTCCATAGTAGGAAAAACAACTACTATGGAGATCAGTGATACAAGTTTCCAGCTTTCTTCAAAATATATTATTTTGTGTTTAGTAAAAGAAAGTGAAACAGGTTTGAAACAAGTAAAAGAAGAGTAAATGTAAATTTGGGGGATTTATGCCTTAAATGGCCATAGTTTTCCTTTAATTGGGCTCGTCTGGCAAACTAATTATCACAGCTGTCTAAGACTGATCTCAGTGATCCAAATAGCACTGAAACACAATACCATTCATGACTTCAATTGAAAAAACAAAAAAATTAATGTTTATGACACGCAATTTCAATTTGCATAGTGATTTGGAACACAGACTATATATCACTCACATTAATATATTCGTTTTTAGTGTACCATTTTTGCAGAATATATGATGTGGATGTAGTCCAATATGCCCCAAACACATGCTAATAAGACCCAGATCGTCGTACCTGCAGTGCATCCGGAAAGTATTCATAGCGTTTCACTTTTCCACATTTTTTTATGTTACAGCCTTATTCCAAAATGAATTAAATTAATTTATTTCCTCAAAATTCTCCACACAATACCTCATAATGACAATGAGAAAAAAAATAATTTAAATTGTTGCAAATTTATTAAAAATGAAAAACCTCAAAAAATCACATGTACATCAGTATTCACAGCCTTTGCTCAATACTTTGTTGATGCACCTTTGGCAGCAATTACAGGCTCAAGTCTTTTTGAATATGATGCCACAAGCTTGGCACACCTGTCTGTGGGAATTTTTGCCCATTCCTCTTTGCAGTACCTCTCAAGCTCTATCAGGTTGGATGGGAAGCGACGGTGTACAGCCATTTTCAGACCTCTCCAGAGATGTTCAATAGGATTTAGGTCTGGGCTCTGGCTGGGCCACTCAAGGACATTCACAGAGTTGTTGTGAAAGCAACTCTATTGATATTTTGGCGGTGTGCTTTGGGTCATTGTCCTGCTGGAAGATGAACCGTCGCCCCAGTCTGAGGTCAAGAGCACTCTTAAGCAGGTTTTCATTCAGGATGTCTCTGTACATTGCTGCATTCATCTTTCCCTCTATCCTGACTAGTCTTCCAGTTCCTGCTGCTGAAAAACATCCCAACAGCATGATGCTGCCACCACCATGCTTCACTGTAGGGATGGTTTTAGCCTGGTGATGAGCAGTGCCTGGTTTTCTCCAAACGTAACGCCTGGCATTCACTCCAAAGAGTAAAATTTTAGTCTCATCAGACAAGAGAATTTAGTTTCTTATGGTCCTTTAGGTGCCTTTTGGCAAATTCCATTCGGGGAGTGGCTTCCATCTGGCCACTCTACCATACAGGCCTGATTGGTGGATTGCTGCACAGATGGTTGTCCTTCTGTAAGGTTATCCTTTCTCCACAGAAGAATGCTAGAGCTCAGACAGAGTGACCATCGGGTTATTGATCACCTCCCTGACTAAGGCCCTTCTCCCCCGATCACTCAGCTTAGATGGCCGGCCAGCTCTAGGAAGAGTCCTGGTGGTTCCAAACATCTTCCACTTACGGATGATGGAGGCCACTGTGCTCACTGAAACTTTCAAAGCAGCAGAAATTTTTCCGTAACTTTCTCCAGCCTTGTGCCTCGAGACAGTCTCGGGGTTCTACAGACAATTCTTTTGTCTTCATGCTTGGTTTGTGCTTTGACATGCACTGTCAACCCTGGGACCTTATATAGACAGGTGTATGCCTTTTCAAATCATGTCCAATCAACTAAATTTACCACAGGTGAACTCCAATTAAGCTGCTGAAACATCTTAAAAATGATCAGTGGAAACAGAACGTACCTGAGCTCAATTTAGAGCTTCACGACAAAGGCTGTGAATACTGATCTACATGTGATTTTTAAGGTTTTTTATTTTTAATAAATTTGCAACAATTTCAAAACATCTTTTTTCACATTGTCATTATGGGGTATTGTGTGTAGAATTTTCAGGAAATAAATGAATTTAATCTATTTTGAAATAAGGCTGTAACATAAAAAAAAATGTGGAAAAAGTGAAGCGCCATGAATACTTTGCACTGTATACATCCTTCTAATCATCAAATCTGAGTTCATCTAAAATCTTTGATTCTTCTTTTCTGTGGTGAAAGAAGTTGGTGACATCCAGCATCTTGTAATAACTGGCGACTGGAAGACAGTTGAACAAGAGACAAAAATATCAGAGTTTGAGTGATTGAGGAAGTCAGCCATAAAGAGAAGTTGAACTGTATGGCTGTATTGTGTGAAATATGTGGAAACAACCAAAAACATGCAACAAAGCTGAAGGAAAGTGCATGACTGGCTACATTGAGTGCCATTGGTACAGTTTACCACACTTTTCAGGTGACACTTCAGCAAGGTTCTCAATAACTGATATAACATCTCTAGATGTTGAAGGTACATTTTTCTTGTAGTGAAAATTTCAATGTGAAATGTTTAATGACTGACTACTTCAAAACTCACGCCTGGGACTGAGGGTTCAACTAAAGCCTATTGGAGGGGAAGGGCAATAAACCAAGTGTGGTAAGTTTGAGATTTTCCTTTTTTTTTAATGGGAAAATAAACAACATGAAAAACTGGAACTGAAAGCCTGGGTTTTCTATAGCTGACTGAAACCAAGAAATGAATAAAAAAAAGGTTACTTTATTTCTGCGACAGTCATTTCTGGGAAACTGAAATACAAACCGAGAATTGGAAAACTTTGCTGTGCAAGAATGTCAAGTTGTACAAAAGATTGTTGCACATGTGTGAGTTTTTCCAACACATTTTAATAATTAATCTACTTTTGTCCTAGCCATGATGACAGTACGTAGTAGGTAACACTTTATTTTGATGGTCCATTTGAGTATTACTAGACTGTCTGCTTAATATCCGCTGATACTGCTCCTTCAACAGACATTTAACTGACTATAAGAAACTTTGCAAGTACATGTCAACTTACACTAACTCCAACCTAACAGTCTACTTATAATCTAATGAGAGTTAGTTGACATGTAGATGCAATGTAACTTAAAGTCAACAAACGGACCATCAAAATAAAGTGTGACCATTAATTTTAACTAGGTAAATTAAGTCATTAAGTTTGTTCTGTAGCCAATCGAAAAAAAAAGAAAATTCTTAAGGTAGCTAATAATATTGGTCAGTAAAAGACACAGTCTTCTCACACTCTCACACTTTTTTATTTAGTGGCTAATTCGTTTTAATTCGTATGATCTAATTTGTACTATTTAGTACGATTTGCTCATCACCCAATGATGGTTGGGTTTAGGGGCGGGGTTGGGTGCCATGCCTCCTTTCTAAAATCGTACATTTTCGTACGACTGAACTCGAATTAGTACTTACATTTCCTCGTGAGATCAGGCTGGTAAAAGAATACTTTCAATAGATAAAGTTTACTTTGTGAAATGTAAAAAGGTTTTGAAATAAGAGGATACTGGTATGTCCAAGAGATCACAACCTGAAACTGCTGTCTGTGAGCTTGTGTTCTGCCCTTTCGAAATAAGAAATGTGCTCTTAGTGTACTTCTTTTATATAAAAATAAATCAAAATCTACTTTGAGTCTACTTGTAATGTACTTCTATGAAATGTACTAAAAATTCACTTCGTGCATAGTACATTTTGTCTATGTGTTCATTGCCTTATGCTTAAAAGTATAATATTCATAGTATACTTGACTTGTAGTTTTAGGGCGTACTCACACTATGCTATCCGAACCATGCCCAGGCCTGTTTCCCAGATGGTTTGAGAAGTGTGAATGCTCTGAATCGGGCTCAGGCACGGTTCACTTGGGCGGCCCTGACGCGGTTGGAAGAGGTGGGCCAAAGCGTGGTTCACTTGAGCGTGGTACGCTTGTGTGTGAGTGCAAGCATGCCTGAGCCTGAAACTGAAAGCAAGACATGACTTTTAAGGGACTGTTTCATATGGATTAAAATCATTCGTACTGTTCAATGAACGCAAACTGTCATAGTTTATTAAAGACGCAAACCCCTCACTGCACAACAGCTGCACCTTCAGCAAACCTCCTAATTCCTGCAGCACGAGGACTTTATGATTGTTTATGAGCGTCAAAAGTGGCTGATCTGTTCGGCGAAACATTTAATTGCGTGTCACCGGCGCATAGCAAACGACTAAAATGATAGAACTAAAGAAATCTCCACTGTGCTGAGCGAGAGCGCTTACTGAACAGCGCATCTTCGATGACGTAAGCATGCCCAGGCCCGAATGTAATGTGAGTGCGGGCCTTTAAGGGAGACGGGAGGGGGGACAAGCGTGCTTTGGCCCGGTTCAAGGCAACTGTACATAGTGTGAGTACCCGCTAAATCTTGATTGAATGGCCTGTTAAATATTTCACATAATCACATAACATTACATACTAAACTAAATGACATTTTGGAGCTGAAAATAACTTACATAGCTTAAAATAAGTCAATTCTATATCTCATATAAAAATTGCTTAAATACCCTAATTTAACCAAGTAAGCTGAAAATATGTTACGGCGTACTCACCCTATGTACAGTTGCCTTGAACCGGACTGAAGCACGCTTGTCCCCCCTCCTGTCTCCCCTGATGGCCCGCACTCACATCGCATTTGGGCCTGAGCACGCTTACGTCATCGATGATGCGCTGTTCAGTAAGAAGCGCTCTTGCTCAGCACAGTGGAGATTTCTGTAGTTATATCATTTAAGTCGTTTGATATGCAGTGACACGCAGTCAAATATTTCGCCGAACAGATCAGCCACTTTTGACGCTCATAAACAATCATAAAGTCCTCGTGCTGCAGGAATTAGGAGGCTTGCTAAAGGTGCAGCTGTCGTGCAGTGAGGGCTTTGCGTCTTTAATAATCTACGACAGTTTGTGTTCATTGAACAGTAAGAATAATTAATAAATCCATATGAAACAGTTCCTTAAAAGTCACGTCTTGTCTTCAGTTTCAGGCTCAGGCGTGCTTTGCACTCACACTACAAGCGTACTGCGCCAAAGCCCAACTGAACCGTGCCTGAGCCAGATTTAGAGCACTCACACTTCTGGAAACAGGCCTGGGCATGGTTCGGATATCATAGTGCCCTTATACACTTTAAATGCTCTGTATTTAAATACTAACATTGCGGTTACACTTTATTTTAAGTCACATT
Organism: Danio kyathit; assembly: GCA_903798195.1. Lineage (NCBI taxonomy): Eukaryota > Metazoa > Chordata > Actinopteri > Cypriniformes > Danionidae > Danio > Danio kyathit. The sequence continues at coordinate 7,195,323 of LR812533.1, forward strand.
AACTGCTAGGTACTTACATCAATAATAAATAAATATAATGTGCATGTTGTGTTCATATTGTATTCCAGAAGACTTAATATCTTAAACTGGTATAGGGTTATGGACTAGGTTCGGTGGTATGGGTGGGTTTAAGGATGGGTTAAGGTGTAAGAGATGGGTCAATAGTGTAATTATAAATATAATTACAGAAATAAATTACAGATGTAATTTCATGCACATGTAAAAATAGTAATGTATGTGCATAATAAGTGCATTGTTAACCAAATGATTGATGTAAATGTATGCACAGTACTTGCACTGTACTCACCTCTACGATTGCATCATTTGGGTTTTACTCTCTGTTCACATTTCCACTATTCGGGATTTCCACTGTACTTTGCTCAGTGTTGTTTCTGCTTACATACAGTATAGCAGCCAGCAATGGTGACTGCCTAGACAACAACATGATGGAATCAGACTTCCAAAAAAATGTTCTCCGCTTTTAGCTTTGGGATATGTAGAAAATGTCCAACAAAAGAACTCCAAATCATGCCTTCAAGTGATAAAACCTTCAAAAAAAAAAAAAAAACATCCTTTGATTGACAGTATTTTAACCAAAGTTGATCATCTACAAAATCAATTTTATACCCCACCACACCACACGACAACTTCAAAACATTCTGCAATTCTGAGTGTGCCTCACACAGGTGAGTGGGCTTGACAAACCACCTGTAGAAAACACACTCTTTCATCTCTCTGACACTTGCACCAGTTTTTGCAAATTTGCACCAGACAATTTCTCACAATCACTCCATATCTCTAAAAAAAAGTGCATGGATGAAGTGCGTTTCACACAGGTGAGTGGGCTTGACAAACCACCTTTATAAAAAAAAATAAAAAATCCCCCCCCCCCCCCCCCCCCCCCCCCCCCCCCCTTACTCTAGCACCTAATTATCTGAGCACGAACAGTTCTTTTGTATAAATACCACTTTTTGTGTGTATTGTCTCTTCCTGTTGAATCGCTGAATACCTCCTCAATTGTAAGTTGCTTTGGACAAAAGCATCTGCTAAAAGACTAGAGAAGATTTTTTCAACACATTTCTAAACATAATAGTTTTAATAACTCATTTTTAATAACTGATTTATTTTATCTTTGTCATGATGACAGTAAATAATATTTGACTAGATATTTTTCAAGACACTTCTATACAGCTTAAAGTGACATTTAAAGGCTTAACTAGGTTAATTATGTTAACTAGGCAGGTTAGGGTAATTAGGCAAGTTATTGTATAATGATGGTTTGTTCTGTCGACTATCAAGAAAAAAATTAGCTTAAAGGGGCTAATAATTTTGACCTTAAAATGGATCTTAAAAAATTAAAAACTGTTTTTATTCTAGCCAAAATAAAACAAATAAGACTTTATCCAGAAGAAAAAATATTATCAGACATACTGTGAGAATTTCCTTGCTCTGTTAATCATCATTTGGGAAATATTTAAAAAAGAAAAAATTCAAAGGGGGGCTAATAATTCTGACTTCAAATGTGTGTGTATGTATGTATGTATATATGTATATTTATATATATATTTATTTTTTTATATATTTATTTATTTTTATTTATTTATTTTTTTTGCTGGGTTCAAGTCCATGTTGAGCTTTCTGGTAATGAGCGAACTGATGCAGCTTCCAAAGAAATTTTAAAACAAGTGCCAACAAAATGCCAAATTCCTCCTTTGATTGCATTTTAAATAAGCGGCAAGAGGATTGAGATATATGGCAAAATAATAAAATTGCATAAAATTACACCCTGAAAAAAAAACTTTTTAAGATTTTAATAACTTTTAGGACCAGATTTGATCATGTGATTTTTTTGCAAGATGTCGTATTGGTCACACAAGACTTTATTATTGAAAAAGAATCAGAATTGTTTTTTTTTTTTGTAGATTTCAAGTGGACTTGTAATGACTGCAGTATTTATTTAAATTTTTTATTTTTTTTAATGAAATTAACTTAAAGAAATATTCAGCAAGGAAATTCAGCAATGAATTTTTATCATATATTAACAAAAAAATCGTGTTTAATTTATGTTAATATGTATATATTTGTTTGCGGTTTATATTGTATATATTTTTTATGAATTGTTTTGCTATGAAAATAGCCATTGTTGCTGACATGGCATTCAAAAAAAATACAATATATGATGTGATATGACATACAGTTGCCACATGTATGACCATTTGACGTCCAACCCTTTTGCCCCAGTAAATTCCTGTTTCCTCTGAAACTTGAGTAGGAAATCACTTCCTTCCTCTTTTTGTTGCTGTTGTTGTTGTTTCCCACCCAATTGGGCAGTTTTGAATTTGATTGTGCGGGTAAAAAATGACATACTGTAGGCGGGTGGAGAAAATTTCGGCGGTTTTGCAATGGCGCGCCCCCCAGCCCCAGACCCTGACAACACCCCCCCTGCCATACAACCCCCACCCCCTCCCCGCCCCGGTCTTCAGTTATAAACCGGTTATGATCTCCCAAAGAGATGCCATTCCCACCCCCCGGTCCTTCACTTTAGAACTGCTTATGATAGTCTCTGGGCGGTTGTTTTGGCATTTCGGCGGGTTTTGGATAGTTTTTGGGCTGGAATCAGTCAGCTACATCTGGCAACACTGTTATACAGCTTAAAGTGACATTTAAAGGCTTAACTAGGTTAATTAGGTTAACTAGGCAAGTTAGGGTAATTAGGCAAGTTATTGTATAATGATGGTTTGTTCTGTAGACTTAAGGGGCTAATAATAGCTTAAAGGGGCTAAAAATTTTGACCTTAAAATGTTTTTAAAAAATTAAAAGCTGTTTTTATTCTAGCCGAATTAAAACCAATAAGACTTTCTCCAGAAGAAAAAATATTATCAGACATACTGTGAAAATTTCCTTGCTCTGATAAACATCATTTGGGAAATATTTAAAAAAGGGAAAAAAAAATTGAAAGGGGGGTTAATAATTCTGACTTCAACTGTATATATGCCGAGTTCAGCGGCTAATCAGCCGGAATCAGCTGAGGTGGTGACCAGCGAGACCTAGCTGTCACTCAAGTGGCCACGCCCTTAATTATGCAGACTTATTATAACCGAATATAAAGGAAACACATGAGTTATAAAAAAAATTCACCCCCCCTCACAGTTGTCATGAAGGGTAATATTAGCTGTATGAATCAAAATCGTTCTTTGTACCAGGCTGTAAACACCTTATTTTCTGCTGTAAAGTTGGTCATTTTAACAGTGGGCTCAATAGAAATGTGCTCTGTTATGGAGCCAGGACTAGCAGAATTTCAATGAATTGCAGTTTTAGTTACTTCCGTATTTGCTTCACGAGGGAGAGCGGGAGGTTGCCGCTTGGTTCACTCATTGCAACATCACGCGTCGTCTGTGTTATTGCTTTAAGTAAACTCTAGTAGCGAAAGGTACTGTAATAGATGAACAGAAAACTATTAATTCTCCACATTAGCTCTAGAATCTGATGTCAACGTGTGAGAGTGCCTATTAATAGTGTAATAATGTGTAATATTCATACATTCACACCAGATTCCAGAGGTTTAATAGTTAATTAGTAGTTACTAGTGGTGGAAAGAGTACTGAAAAATCATACTCAAGTAAAAGTACCATTACTTGCCTAAAAATGTAGTGTGAGTAGAGTAAAAGTATCTGTTGTAAATATTACTTAAAGTATGAGTAAAATGTAGTCTGTCAAAAGCTGATATGTTGACATGTAATTTGTGCATGTGTGTGTAAACGTAACATTCTGTAGTGCATTTAGTTATTGCCCTGAAGGCACACAACATCATGAGACATTAATATTAGGTTAAATTTAGGTTGTGATGTCAGGTGACCAAAATTAATAGTCAAGCCAGCAGCTAAGGACAACGTTATTTTGATGTCCAAAAATGACGTCAGATGACGTGGCTATTTGGTTTGATTTTAGGTTGTTAGAAAGTGACCAAAATTCAGCGTCGAGCCAACATCTTAAACCAACGCCATATATGATGTCAAATACTGACATTTATTCGTCAGGTGCGACAACCAAAATCCAATCTCTGATAGATGTCATAGGGGTAACGTTCACACAACGTCAAGCTATAACATCATTAGACGTTGATCTTTGGTTGGTTTTAGGTTGGACATTGGACATTGACATTAGCCTGGCGTTGAGTTCTGACGTCAGCCCGATTTTCATTTCCAAACAAAATGCAAAGTCCCCATGACGTTAGGGTTCAACGTCAATCAGACGTCATGTTGATGTCCTGTGCCTGCTGGGTGTTTAAGGTTATTTCGGTCATCATACAGTAAACATCCGTCATCTTCTCATAAGTCACATGCATCTAAACAGTCTCTGGGTCAATGCGCGTAAAGATTTTTAACATCATGGACACTTTTAATACTTCCAAACAGTTTGCTGCAATTATAAAGTGCACACGTCTTGAGGTAGTTCATTATGATGCGATTTACCTTGTACGGTATGTGCGATTTGATTGGACAGGATACTCAGGACTGATTTTTCTAATCCCCATAGACAAGAAAAATAAAGTAGTTACTGCAGGTTGAAGGAAAGTAGTGGAGTAAAAGTACTGATACAGCACTAAAAATGTACTCAAGGAAAAGTAAAAGTACACATTTTTAAAACTACTCAGTAAATTACAATTCCTGAGAAAAACCACTCAATTACAGTCATTTGAGTATTTGTAGTTACTTACACCACTGGTAGTTACTTTGCCTTGTGTAATAATCCAATAATGCATCTTTTACCACGTTTAAACAACATTAGTGTATTTTTACCCCACTGCATTCTCAGAACTTTTTAAAAAAGGTTGTTAATAATTTGTGTGAATTATTTTTGTATGTTTTAATCGCATTTAGTGACCACTTTAGTGATGATTATGTTAAAGAAAGGGGGAAAAACTAAAATTCATTTGTACAAATTAGTCACTTTTTCACAAATATGTTAAATAATGACACTTTCTAGTGAGATCGAGGACGTGTTTTGACAAATTGATGTTTTATATTCAATATGTTTAAGCTGAATGGTGAAATAAATACTATTTGAAGGTAAATCTTTAGATTAGAGTACATCTTATGTATATATATATATATATATATATATATATATATATATATATATATATATATATATATTTTATTATTATTTTTTTTTAATGCGTATATTTTTTAGACTACATTCTATAATTGTATTTATTGTATATTTTTTTTTACAACTCTACTTTTTGTATTTTTGTATTAATATTATATGTTAGGCACCTAGGGTCTGAGAGTAACGGAATTTCGATTCACTGTCCTGTACATGTGGTTGAATTGACAATAAAGCTGACTTTGACTAAATGGAATTTTGTGAACTGCAAAAAAGATGATGAAAGTGAAAGACATATAGAGATGTTTGGGAAAAAATGCCGTGCGATTACACCTGAAAACAGAACTCAGCTGCTTATTTCCTCTTTTTATACATTGGGTATATTGTATGCAATAAAGGGTTTTCATGTTTCCTGCTTTAGGAATGTATAAAATGCCGCATGGGGTTTCAGAAAGACACTCTCCAGGCTGTGTTGAAGAAGCACTGAAATAAGGTAAAATCACTTCTGGCTTTTTTTTATTTGAGCACTTTTACCAGAATACTTTTCCTGTATGACGGCTAATTTATACAGTACATCAATTTAAATTTTAGAAAATAATTTTAAAAAGTGTATATATACATTTTTATCGGTGTTAACAAAAATTGATTTTACAATTGTAATGCAAGTGTGAAGCAAGGAAACATGATTTTTGTATTTATTATTAATATTTTTGTTTGTACCTCAATTTCCATACATGAACAAAACGTTTTAACTTTCCACAGAATTTATTTTACACCTGTTTGTCTGCATAATATGTTCCCAGCTTGTTCCGACCTCTGTTTTAAGTGCAAAACTTTTCATTTTTTAATGTATTTTGGTCATGTGTTCACCTCCAACCACTTTGGAAAGGGGTTCATTCTGCAATCCAGGAGATAATAGGAAAACATTTTCTATTTATTAATAATATTATTGTTTTTTATTTCAGATTAGAATCTCTAAATTGAGTTTCAGACAAACAATGAACCACAACAAGCATTCAGAATATTACGACCAAGGCGATGAGAGGTAGAGTATTCAAATGATTTTTATGTTTTGACAACTGCAATACCTATTATTTTTTCTTTCTTCTTAATATGTATCTATTTGTTTTAGATTTCTACCGCTTCAGAGCCACCATCGTATGATCTAAATAACATTCCTATTTGTTTCTCTCTTTTAAATGTAAAGCTCATTTTCTGGCTCACAAACTCAGGCAGAACCCCAGAATCATTTTCTTGAGTCTGTTCGGCCTTTGATTGAGTTGATCGACTCTCTGAGGTTCATTGGCCTTGATGAGGACATCGGTCTGCCGTCCATTGCAGTTGTGGGAGATCAGAGTTCTGGGAAGAGCTCTGTTTTGGAGGCTCTCTCTGGGGTGGCTCTGCCTCGAGGAAGTGGTAAGAACATGAAAACCTTGCTTCTGTTTCACCGCCTTATGACACAAATGAGAGCAGTGGTCAAGTGATATTTATTGCAATGCCAATATATAGGCCATTATTTGTCATTTTTCTGTTTGGCCGATGTGTTTGAAGTGTGACTTTTATTTTGAAAGCGTCAAAGCTGCAGCATATATTGCCAATGAAGATATATCGGCCGATATTCATAATTTTTCTGTTTAGCCGATGTGTTCGAGGTGTGACTTTTATTTTGAAAGCGTCAAAGCTGCAGTATATATTGCCAATGATGATATATCGGCCGATATTTGTCATTTTTCTGTTTGGCCGATGTGTTTAAGGTGTGACTTTTATTTTGAAAGCGTCAAAGCTGCAGCATATATTGCCAATGACAATATATCGGCCATTATTTGTCATTTTTCTGTTTGGCCGATGTGTTCAAGGTGTGACTTTTATTTTGAAACCGTCAAAGCTGCAGCAGATATTGCCAATGATGGTATATCGGCCGATATTTGTCATTTTTCTGTTTGGCCAATATGTTTGAGGTGGGACTTTTATTTTGGAAGCGTCAAAGCTGCAGCATATATTGCCATTGACGATATATCGGCTGATATTTGTCATTTTTCTGTTTGGTCGATGTGTTCGAGGTGTGACTTTTATTTTGAAACCGTCAAAGCTGCAGCATATATTGCCAATGACGATATATCGGCCAATATTTGTCATTTTTCTGTTTGGCTGATGTGTTCGAGGTGTGACTTTTATTTTGAAACCGTCAAAGCTGCAGCATATATTGCCAATGACGGTATATCGGCCGATATTTGTCATTTTTCTGTTTGGCTGATGTGTTCGAGGTGTGACTTTTATTTTGAAAGCGTCAAAGCTGCAGCATTTATTGCCAATGACGATACTGTATGTATATCGGCTGATATTTGTCATTTTTCTGTTTGGCCGATGTGTTTGAGGTGGGACTTTTATTTTGAAAGCGTCAAAGCTGCAGTATATATTGCCAATGACGATATATCGGCCGATATTTGTCATTTTCCTGTTTGGCCGATGTGTTCGAGGTGGGACTTTTATTTTGAAAGCATCAAAGCTGCAGCACCTGAGCACACTTTGCTCACCTTCTGCCTTTTGTTCATCATTGTCAATGTGTTGACGTTACAGATTTATTTTTTAATTCATTTGTAAATTAGTTAAAATTCAATCCATTTTTATTTAATTGTAATTAATTGAAGTATTATTTAATTATGTAAATACATGCAATTATTAATTAAAAAAATAAAGTTATATAGGCTAAATATAGGCACCCTGCTTTCCAAGATATTGGCATCTGCCTTCAAAAACCCATATCATTCGACCACCTCGAAAATATTGGCCAAACAGAAAAATGTAGCGCTCGATGCCGATATTTGAAAAAATGACAAATATCCGCTGAAATATCAGCCTTGGTGTTATATTGGTCGACACTAGTAATTATGAATGAAAATAAATACAATTATATTGGCTAAATATCAGCTTTCGGCCACCCTGCTTCCCAAGATATCAGCATTGGTCTTCACAAAACTTATATAATTTGACCACTAATAATTACATTAAATTACTACAATTAAAGGGAGAACTGCGGATTCAGCGCATCAAAATAAAAATCTGTCACATCATAAAAATAAAAGTCCTACCTCGAACACATTGGGCAAACAGAAAAATGTATCACTTGATGCCGATATTTGACTAAATGACAAATATCAGCTGATATATCGGCCTTGGAATTATATTGGTTGACACTAGTAATTACTAATTAAAATAAAAACAAATATATCGGTTAAATATCGGCCATCAGCCACCCTGCTAAACAAGAAAAAAATCCCATATCGCTCAACAAATAAATGAGTTTCCTTCTTAAACACATTTATGACTCAATTTGTTCAAAAGCTTTTCCATTGTTTTCTTTTAATAGCACATTGAAAGTAATCCCACTTCTGAAAGCCTGTGATAAACATTTATGCTTGGTTTTAAAGACAAAGCTTAAAGAAATAGTTCAACCTAAAAATTCTGTCATCATTTACTTATCGTTTACATGTTTCAAACCTGATTAAGTTTCTTCTGTTGAACACAAAGGAAGATATACTGAAGAATGTTAGAGAAAAACACAGCCATTGACTTCCATAGTATTTTTTGTTCCTATTATGAAAGTCAGTGGATATATTCTTCAGAATATCTTGTTTTGTGGTCAACAGAAGATTAAAATTCATAACCTTTTAGAACCACTTGTTGACCTGTGAGTAATTATTATAGGCTATTTGAAGTGGTTATTGCTTCTTTTTTGTTAAATAAAACATTTGTGCAAATCTTTTATTTCTGTTTATTTTATATCAGTTGATTTATTGTTCTTCAACAGCGCTACAGAAAACTATTTTAAAATGATTAAAATGCATGTTCTGTTGGTTAGGCTGTTGTTATTTGCACATAAATTAAAAAAAGGTTAAAAATATTTTCATAGCTTATTTTTTTTTATCAAGAAAGTAAACTGAAATTATCTCTGAGGTGTTTTGTTAATATTTTAGTTCATTTTGTGCTTATATTGTCATATTTGGCCATTTAAGCACAGAAGTCATGTTGGCCAATCAGAAGGCTCAAAAAAGGGTTATTATGCATTATGGTTGTATGCAGGGCTTTACATTAACACCCGCCAACCTGCCAAATGCGGGTAGATTTCAGTGGTGGCGGGTAAGACAGACACTCCCACTAGCCACTTTGCCTGGTTGAAAATAATTTTCCCGGATAATAATTCATAAAAGCAGGGTTCGACAATAAGGATGGTCCAATATGCATGCAAAGGCGATCTTAGAATTGAAAAGCAACACGACTGACAAAAATAATTGCGTTCGCGTGAGCAATAAAAAAGCAGATGAATACCGAATGAAAGGATGATCACTCGCGCTAACAGCTGAGGTGATGCGCGCGACTGTTTAAAACGCATGCCCGCTCTCGTTTCCTTGCGTGAAGCAACTGTTTAGAAACACCGCTGATGTGATCGGTTCTCATTCAAATAGACTAGACAAAAAGTGATGAACATGCACCCACAGTCTTGCTGCTTTCAAGAGCTCCAGATTTGTATTTTTGTAAGCAGCACCGGTTGCTTTCACTTTCACCATTATTTGAACAGATTATTTATGGGTCTAACGTCAACCGTGTGCGTTATCATCCTTTCATTATCACACGGTATGTTTTTTAGCTGCTTTCTTTTGCGTAATGTGGTTTAATTATCATTTTTTACAATAACATTGCTTTAATGGGAGATTACTCCCCATTTATGTGTAGTTAACTGCTGATCTGGGACCTTTAGCCAGGACAGATTACTGTGCATATGTTTTGTTAAAAAGTATAGTAAACAGCTATATTTTGCTTGGTTTGACACATTTAAAATTTGTGGCTAAGAAATAATGAATTGTTTATGTTTGGTGTGGTCAGAGATAAATTTGATAAATCCTTCATTTTGAGCTCTGAAAATTATGTAAAATAATAACTAATTGTAATACTATGAAACCATGACTCATTTGCTCATGAACATTGAGCAAGCTCATACACGACACACAAAAAGTGAAATGAATGAGGCATGTGGAGATAACGCAAAATCTAAATAAAGTAATTTTAGCATGTCAAAGTCATATTTATGTGTATAAAATATATTTTCCCAACAATAAAATTGTGGCTAGTGAAAATGGCGAGTGGCTAGTAATGTTGGAAAACTACTAGCCACCGTGGCTGGTGAACAAAAAAGTTAATGTCAAGCCCTGGTTGTATGCATTCTGATCTGTCTGTTCCGAAATTAAGTCGAATAATTGGTAAGAAAATCAGTATAAAAGTTTCAAGCCCTGTTAGCAGAGTTATTAGTATAAGTATTTTGCTTACGTTGACTAATGCACAGATTTATACAATAATAATAATAATAATTAATAATTCATTTTATTTGTAAATGGCGCCTTTCTAGACACTCAAGGTCGCCTTACAATAAGTATCAACATGCTAGAACAAATTAAAACACATAATAAAACACACATCGCGAATATAAAATAACATGATAAAAACATGATAAAAATTGTTAAAGGAAAGCCTGCTTAAAAAGATGGGTCTTTAGACGAGATTTAAATGTGTGAAGACTATCACTGCTCCTTAGATCCAGGGGAAGTGAGTTCCATAGCCGAGGAGCCATAGAGCTAAAAGATCTGTCTCCCATCGTGCTTAATCTAGTGCGAGGTGGTACCAGGGAGAAAGAGTTGGCAGATCTAAGAGTGCGAGAAGGGGTGTAAATATGGAGAAGTTCGGTGAGATATTGAGGAGCAAGATTATGAAGTGCCTTGAAAGTTAGAAGTAATATTTTAAAATCAATACGAAACTTTACCGGTAGCCAGTGAAGCTGATAAAGAAGTGGTGTGACATGCTCGTGAGATGGAGTCCTAGAGATGACACGAGCTGCATGGTTCTGAATCCGTTGGAGTTTATGAAGAAGTTTAGAAGGAAGCCCAGAAAGAAGTGCATTACAGTAGTCAAGACTTGAAGTAACTAATGCGTGGATAAGAATTGCTGTGTTGTTGGTTGTGAGAGAAGAGCGGAGACGAGTGATATTACGCAGGTGGTAATATGCAGTACGCGTGATATTATTGATGTGACCTTCAAATGAAAGTGTGCTATCCAAGATGACACCCAAACTCTTTACCTGCACAGAGGGAAAAATTGTGCTATTATCAATGTCTATTGTGAAATTATCAGTTTTATCCAAGACACTTTTAGTCCCGATAAGAAGGGCTTCAGTTTTGTCGCTATTTAATTTGGAGATTAACAATGGAGATTGTGGCATACAATCTGTCAACAGGCAAAGGAAATAAAGGTAAGGACAAGACAAAATTTCTGGTTTCATTGCCTAAATGACAGACAAAAAGTGATGAACATGCACACAACATGAACATGTTAATGAAAATCTAAAACCTGACAGGAGTTTTACTGCAAGTAATAGCCACTAAACTGACAAAACGTAAAATACTTACGCTTCCTCATAAGAGCAGGCTGGTGAAGATTTTTAGAAACTCTGGATACAGTGTAGTCGTGTGGACACTACAACTGGAGTTTTTGCCTTATTACGACAACATGACAATCATTCACTCACCTAACCTCACCCCTAAGCCTACCACTCACAGTGACGTCACTAGCTCCACTGAGTGCATTGTGTCTGACATTGCATAACTGAAATATGCAGTCTCAGCTTGCATCATCAAGACTGCATCCAGATACTATTGATAAAAATGACTCCATACGTGTGGACATAGCCTAAAGCAGATCTTTATTTACCCCTCTGAGCAACGTAAGGCACTTTTTATAATGTTGCTGTGTGGATTAAAATCAGCTAATCACTGCCATTGTATATATTTTTTTAATAAACTCCAAATGTGTTTGACTGAAAGAAGAAAGTCATGCACACCACCTATTCATTGAAGCTGAGTATACCATGGGATACATTTCATTTTTAGGTTAACTATTCCTTTAACGATCAGATTTAACTTAATCCTAGCTTAATGTCCTGTCTCTCAAACCAGGTCTGAATGTTTGGAATAAATTGTGCATTATGTCATATTAGCAGAATATAAGCATGTTAGCGTTCATGTGTTTAGTATGATTTTTTGTTTTGTTTTTCTCATTAAGGTATTGTCACTCGCTGCCCTCTTGAGCTGAAGCTGCAGAAGCTCAAAACTGGTCCATGGTCAGGGACCATTTCTTACGATGGCCACAAAGAAACCTTCAATGACCCATTAAAGGTTGACTCTCTTGTTAGAGCAGGTTAGTATGAATTGGACACAACTGGAATTTGCATTTACAGAGAGAATGATTCTGAAATACAAACTGATCTACAGTAATACATTATAGTTCCTTCCGCGATCCAGATTTAAGGAATTAGTAAGCATTGAAAAAGGTTCTCAAAGAAGTCTTGGATTGCAAAACAAAACTTCAGTCCCGAGGGGGTTTTATGAACCTCTGAACTGTGTTTTATGAGGTTGGAAATAAGAGGAAAATAAGAACTACAGCTACTTTTTTTTGTTTATCTCTTGTATACTTTATTCAACAGCACAAGATGAACTTGCTGGAACTACAGTGGGAATCTGTGATGAGCTCATCACTTTGGAGATTTCGTCTCCAGATGTGTGTGACCTCACTCTGATCGATCTGCCCGGTATAACCCGTGTGCCTGTAAACGGCCAACCTGATGATATTGGAGATCAGGTGAGTGTATGAAGTGATTCCACAAAACAATGGCTGTGTTATTTAAAAAAAAAAAGCATGTTAAAGCATATTTCATGAGTTTCACTTATCCTGAAAGTAGAAACAAAAAAAAAAAAGACTGATCAAAATTAGACAACACCCATCTACACTGAAAAAAAAAAGATTTATTGGATTTACTCAATGTTTTTAATGTAAGGGGTTGCAGACAATTTAGATGGGCTGAATTTAAACAAACAAATAAAGTTGAACATTACAAAATTTCATTTGTTTGTTTAAATTCAGCCCATATAAATTGTTTGCAACCCCTTACCTTAGGAAAAACTGAGTATATACAATGAATATTTGTTTACTTTAACCACCAACTTATACAGCATATGTTTTACGCAGCGGATGCCCTTCCAGCTGCAACCCAACACTTGGAAGCACCCATACAATGTCATTCACACACATACACTACGGACAATTTAGCTTACCCAATTCTACAGAAGTCCTAAGAGGCCATGCATTAAAATATTTTTTCTTTCTTGTTATGTCGTGATCATGACTTAATTATCTCGTGATCTCGACATAACAACTCGTTTTCTCATGATCTCGACACAACAAAAAGTTGTTTTCTCGCGATCATTACTTATTTTTCTCGCGATCTAGGCATAACAAAATGTTGTTATGTCATGATCACGACTTATTTTTTTGTTTTCATTTATTTATGTATTAATTATTATTATCATTATTATTAATATTATCTGGAAAATGTCTGGCCAGAGAGTCTGCACCAGCCCTGCGAACAGGGAGATGGCTGTTCTGAACACCTTTAATGTGTTGCACGAATGCGCGTCTGCAGTTATTCTCTCCCTGTTCGCAGGGCCGGTGCAGACTCTCTGGCCAGACATCTGCCAGAAATTAATCATAAGAATAATAACTAATACATAAATAAATAAAAGTGAAAAATTAAGTCGTTGTCACGAGAAAACACCTTTTTGTTATGTCGAGATCACGACAAAACAAGAGAAAAAATATTTGAATGCATGGCCTTTTAGGACTTCCGTACAATTCACCTATAGCGCATGTCTTTGGACTTGTGGGGGAAACCCACGCGAACATTAACATGCAAACTCCACACCAAAATGCCAACTGAGCCAGCTGAGGCTCGAACCAGCGACCTTCTTGCTGTGAGGCGACAACGCTACCCACTGCGTCACCGCACCTCTTCAGTCTATATCGTATGGACAAAATTTAAAAAAATGATTTTGTGGTGTCTTAAACCACGGTAATTATATCATAATTTATACCAGCACAATATTACATGCTATTACAGGATACACACAGAAACGTGAATAACAGCATTGTGAGAAAGTTCTCAATCCTGAAAGTATAATGTTTGCATTGTGTATTTAATTCAGCAATATTATTATTCATCATAAGCTGTAATCATTAGTTTTTAAAGTGTTTTATATTTTATTAATATTTATTTTACATTTCTACATTTTGAATCAAACATTTGCCCTGAAGTTCTAAATAAAGTAAGAAACATGAACACATATGCACAAGACGTTTGGCCATAGCAGAAATGGTCGTGCCCAACTGAGCCTGGTTTCTCTCAAGGTTTTTTAATTCTTGTCGCCACTGGCTTGCATGGTTTGAAACTTGTAGAGTTGCGCATCGATGGAATTGCTCTTCAGTGTTTGAACTCTCAGCAGTGAATATTACACCACACTGAACTGAACTAAACTGAACTTCAACACTGAAAACTGAACTGACACTTTTTCAATTTACTATGATCTTCTATGTGAAGCTGCTTTGACACAATCTACATTGTAAAAGCGCTATAGAAATAAAGATGAACTGAATTGAATACGAATGACTGCGTTTCTGAGTATATACTTTAAAATGTAAAAAGAAACAGTCCTTTACAAGTGGTCAATATATGCAGAAACTATTAATAGATTGAATTGACAGAAATTTTATTAGATCTCAATCCTATATATTGTAATGTTTTAATTTGTCATACAGCCCAGCACGAGCTTTCCAAATTCATTTTAAATCCAAAAAAAGCAATATGTGTGCACACAAAACCCCTGAAAATACATATACATACATATAGTGCACATGCCAGACCAGTGGTGCTGTAATTCTGCCTCTAAGATACACAAAAAATGCACATTCAAACACTTGCAAGATCAAGTCTAGTCATTTTTAGTGTGATTTTTAGTGCGTTTAGACTCGTTGTGTATAAACACTGATGTTACAGCATTTAGTTTAAGTGTCTGTTTTTATCTGTCTCCACCTGTGTGCTCTTTTAGCAGTTTGCTAAAAGCCTTAAAGTCATCAGCCATTTTCTCAGTCTTTTCTCTTCTTACCACTAGGAATACAAACAGTTGAAGTCAGAATTATTAGCCCCCTAAATTATTAGCACCCTGTTTATTTTTTAAGCTAATTTCTGTTTAACGGAGAGAAGATTTTTTCAACACATTTCTAAACATAATAGTTTTAATAACTCATTTCTAATAACTGATTTATTTTACCTTTGCCATGATGACAGTAAATAATATTTTACTAGATGTTTTTCAAGACACTTCTATACAGCTTAAAGTGACATTTAAAGGCTTAACTAGGTTAATTAGGTTAGCTAGGCACGTTAGGGTATTTAGGCAAGTTATTATATAACGATGGTTTGTTCTGTAGACTATCGGAAAAAAAAATAGCTTAAAGGGGCTAATAATTTTGACCTTAAAATGGTTTTTAAAAAATTTAAAACTGCTTTAATTCTAGCCAAAATAAAACAAATAAGACTTCCCCCAGAATTAAAAATATTATCAGACATACTGTGAAAATTTCCTTGCTCTGTTAAACATAATTTGGGAAATATTTAAAAAAGAAAAAAAATCAAAGGGGGGCTAATAATTCTGACTTCAACTGTACATCAAGTCTCTATTTTTGTTGTTCATCTGAAAATCTCAAGTAAAAGCTGCGTGTGGCATGCAACATATCATTATTTTGTATCAAAGTTTTATAGAAAATTGCATCTTTACAATGTCACCAACTCATTCAAGTCCCCCAGAAAGGCTAGTCGTCCACAAAAGACAAATATGGGAGAGGACGGGATAATAATAATAATATTCATAGAAAATCTAGAGAGCAACAGAGCAAGAAATTTTTCACAGTATTTCCTAAAATAATTTTTCCTCTGGAGAAAAGCTTATTTGATTTATTTCAGCTATTAAGGTCAATATTATTAGCCCACTTAAGAATTTTTTTGATTGTCAGAATAAACCATCATTATACATGTAATGTGAAGTGGGACGCTGACAACCGAGTGCGGATCCAAATGCAGGTTTTATTAACAGGAATGTCAGGCAAGCAATGATCAACACAGGGGCAATCAGGTATACACAGAGAATCCGGAGTCACAGTCAAATAACAGCCGAGTGGTCAGAAGGCAGGTAGCAGACAGGAATAAGTACTAAAACAAAGCAAGGATCAAACAATGCAAGACAAAAGGGAATGCGTCGTAAAGTTCACAAACAGATAAACAAGACTCAGCACTGATGTGTGTGTGTGTGTGCGCGCTGTATTTATAGTCCTTGTAATGAATGAATAAGCTTCAGCTGTGTCTGTGTGAAATCACCGGAACTTAAAACAGGTGCGTGACAGCGGTGCATGACTGGAACTTGTAGTCCATAAAAATGGCAGATTTGTAGTCCTTATATCGATCTGCCAGGATTAGATCGCTGGTGATGGTGACAATACAATGACCTGCCTATTTACCCTAATTAACCTAGTTAAGCCTTTAAATGTCACTTTAAGATGAATACTAGTATCTTGAAAAATATCTAATAAAATATTATGTGCTGTCATCATGGCAAAGATAAAATAAATCAGTTATTAGAAATGAGTAATTAAAACTGTTATGTTTAGAAATGTGTTGAAACAATTTTCTTTCAGTTAGAAATAGAAATTGCAGACAAAAATGTACAGGGGGGCCAAAAATTCAGGAGGGCTAATCATTTTGACTTCAACTGTTTTTGACTTTGAATTTACTTTAGTTTCTAACCTGTCCTCTCTCTTTTTTTTTTAGATCAAATCCTTGATCCTGAATTATATTGACAAAAGTGAAACCATCATTTTAGTTGTTGTGCCCTGCAATGTCGACATAGCAACAACTGAGGCACTAAGGATGGCACAACAAGTAGACCCAGAAGGACTCAGAACTCTTGGTTTGCAAACACATTTCTATTTTTTGTTCTTCAATATCCTATTTCCCATGTAGACCCTACCCTCTAATCTTTATCTCTGTATCTTTTTCTGCTATATTTAAATATGTGGAGTAGCAATTCTCACCAAACCAGACCTCATTGACAGAGGAGCTGAGATCGATGTTTTGAACATTGTCCAGGGAAAAGTCATTCCTCTCAGCAAGGGCTACATTATTGTGCGATGTCGTGGTCAGAGCGACATCAATAACAGGGTCCCTTTTGGAAAAGCCATGGAGGATGAACAGAACTTCTTCAGGAGCCACCATTATTTCAGGTCTTTTTATCATTTGATCGTTACATTAAAACATTATGAAACAACATTGTTTGAATTTCTAGGAAATTAAAAATAATCATAACATTTTTTTCTTCTTCACAGCTCATTGCTGGCTGATGGAAATGCATCTACTCAGTGTCTGGCACTCAAGCTGACCAGAGAACTGGGTGATCATATCAAGGCAAGATAATAGGGAATACTAATAATCTTATTTAATAATAACATGTGCCTATTTAACAATCGAAGTAAAGCACATGGTGCAAGTACACTCGAGGCATGTCCAAAATGTAGCTTTTCATCACTTTAGAGTCTCAGACCTTTGAGTCTTTTACTAATTTCATTTATTTCAATAGAATGTATTATGGTGCATATTAATTCCCTAACACATAAGTATACACACAAACTGCAGCATCTCAAAAAGACAAAAATATAATGCATTTAGGGGCAAATTATAATTGCAAGGTTTCCGCTACAATCATTCTTCCATGGCGGAGCGCCACACCAAAATTCATCCCGCCACGGCTACATTACAGCTTCTCAATCAAAACATTCAGTCGTTTTTTTTAAATTGCGGATTATAATCGCACCAAAACGTATTAAAAGGTAAGTGAATTATAACAGCATGACATACATGCATACATAAATGCGCTAAATTGCACTTCAGCAGCGTTTATTTGAGAGCGCACAAGAAAATCTGCACTTGGGCAGCGTAGCTATTTGAGGGCGTGCAAGAAGTTTTGTGCACGAGCAGAGGAAATCGGCACGCAAGCAAAGAGATTTGCATGCTCGTATTACATAAATGTGATCTCGATTTGTAATACTGCGTCACGATATTTATCATTGAAATAACGTCATAGGTAGTTGGTAAATCTCTGTAAAAGGCTGCCACCACAGCTGGAAAAAATCCTAGAGGAAACACTGAATTGCCTATAATTATAAGTCAATTAATTGCTTACCTGGGTCTTCAGTCTATTAGCACACCTAACCTGACATATTTCTCAGCAGTAGGAACATACCTGTCAACCCTCCCGTTTTCCCTGGGATTCTCCCGTATTTTACAGTTCTATCCCGCTATCATCCCGTAAAGGTATTTTTCCGTATTTCTCCCGTATTTTCAGTCTTTCTCTGAAGGGTGGCAAATAAACATTAAAGAGCAGAGTCTCCCTATACGCAACCCATACCGCCAAACCACAAGGGGCCGCCCTTTGCTCTTAAATGTGAGTCTGTTCTGTGCTTTCGCTTTGTTTAGGCATGAAAACACTTCGAAATAAATATAAAAACGGCGGGATTTCCTTGCCTTTTCATTACAGATGCCATCTCCCCTTCATAGCGGTGCATGACTGTCAGCTGACGCGCTCCATAGTAATAAATAGGATTCTGTACACGCAATTTGAAGCGGAGGCTGGGTTTTGGGTGCGTGTTAAACAGACATATACACATAATTAATAATAATAATAATATCTAAAGATGTCGATCTTGGTGGGGTTTTTTTCAAACACAACTAATTTTGTCCTAAATAAGCATAAAAAGTTAGGAAACCAATCGAATGCTTTCATTATAATGTTAGATGGTTGCATTTTTAAAGTGAAACCTGTCATTTAATGTAATCAAACAGAAAAAAATCGAAGTAAATAAGAGATTCATTTGTTGTCACTTTAATCTTGACAGGTATGAGTAGGAATATGACAGTCCTCAGGTAGTTCATGGTTACTCTGTCATGTCACTTCTCCCTAAACTAAAGTTATGTGCTCTATGCTGGTCTGATAACAAGAAAGATTAGCTCATCACTCAAAGTCATTTGTTCATAACATGACAGCACCATTAGTCTGTGTGAACTGGAAGTTGCTGCAGACTCATTTATCAGGATGATGTATAGTGAGTAGGGGGCAGAGCTTTATTTTTGTGCGCCTCTTCTCATCTTTCACTTGCAGCAAACTAATGGTTGGAGGGGCGTGGCTAAACAAATTTTGCCCAATCCGTTTAGGCCTTTTTTAAAACCAACCATTTGCTTTTGGATAGGGATGGCTGACGTAAAACTGGTGTTTCATCACAGTGTCGAGATCCCGAAGCGCCAGTGTTTCGAATCACTGAAGCGTGAGCCGAAACACGCAGGTCATGTGACTAAGTCGATTCAAAGCATCGGTCATTTCAGAAGCGTTTCGAGACCTGGCAAATTTGCTTGTGACTGACAGGGTATGGGTGAAACTCTGTCTTCTATAGCTTAGCGGACTGTGCGTGTGCACATAGCTGCTGTGCTACAAGTAGCTTTTGGGTTCGAATCCTGACTTTATATATTTTAATAATGTTACTGTTTTACGGTAAAGACTAGAGAGGATAACAGCTGCGGATATGCCATCAATATAGCATCATTTTTGTAACACTGTATAACAATAATTAATATTTTTACAGTACTGTGGCGGTTGGGTTTAAGGTTGGGGTAGACGTTAATAAAATACAATAAATGGGAAATTTAATGAATAATATAAATAATTCTCGTTAACTTCCGGGCGCAAGCTATCTGATCTAGCAACAATCCTGTTTTATGACCAAAACATGACGTATTTATTCACAAAGTGTTCATTCAGATGTCAGACCAATGTTAAAACAAAACATGTTACAAGAACAGAGCATTTAAAACCTAACATTATCTCAGCATGCTAGTCAGAAACTCTCACCACTCCACTAAATCACTTGTACTGCCAACTCTACAATGTGGGGTTTCTTTGCTGAAGCCGTTCCAGAGCAATACATAAAAATGACCACTCGGTGTCCCTGTAGAGACGGGTTTCGAATCGTTTCGAGGCTTCGACACATTTGCTTCAACTGTTTCAGTGTTTCATGAAGCCTCGTTCTGCCCACCACTACTTTTGGATTACCATTCTGGATTATCCTGGTTTTAAAAAAGGCTACCAAACTAACCGGATTAACTTGTTGGTTAACTGTTCAATTTAAGAGTGACAATGTGCACTAGCAAAATAAACATTGCCAGTTTTGATTTCATGCAGATTTTAATATATGCAGCATGAGCCAGAAGGACATTTGATTAGTTCATCTCTTAACTCTTTGGGTTTTGAGTCATTCGTTCCTCACATGACGACAGAATAAGCTTATGCAGTCTGAGTCGAAAAGAAAATGGTTAATAGTTGATCAGGTTTTGAGTCTGTGTTCAGTGTTGAGTCTATGTTCAATGTTGCTTTTTTGAGATTCACATTTTTCTTAACATAAAATATGTTTTCTTATGGTTACAGAAATCAATTCCAACCTTGACCGAGGAGATCCAGAATAAAGTACTCAATGTGCAACGAGAACTTAAAAACTTTGATCAGGGTCCACCTATGGATGAAGAGCTAATGGGACCTTTTCTCAGTGAGGTAAGAACTCTAATGCTGGGTTCACACCCAACTCGTAGCACCGGGTCACTCGTTTAGTATTCAAGTTGCAGAAGCAGTGGCGGAGCTACAATTTTATATATAGGCTGACCATTGTTATTTTGGGCTGCTATTTCATACAGCAAAAACTAATAATTGAAGAATTAGTGTCAGTTGAACACACTAAACATTTTAAAGAAAGCATGAGATTTAAAGAGATTTTACATTGTAGTACATAAACTAGCTAATTCATATGCTGCTTGAACACTGACAGCTAGCCCACGTCCCTATATTAGCTAAATGTGTGTGTATATTAACTTATATTTGCTAAGGTATGTGCATGTAATACTATAGCACAGATTAAAGCATAAAACTTGGCAAGTTTCCATTACAAATTTGCACAAATCTTTCGAGATATTTTCTAAGTGTTAATTAAAGCAAACATTTAACTAACTATAGTTATTCAACTAAACTTGTCTTCTCATAACTCATAACTATACTAGGTTTATTCATATTGCAATTAACGCAATATTATTTAAAATTTAATTTGTTGGACCTACTGTATTATGCAAGAAGCACTTTTATAAGAGCTTTAGACACAGTTGTGTGGCAACAGTCTGTGAATATAAGCAGCTTCTAATGGTAAAAAATGTGTTCACTTAATTTTTTATAATCACACTTCACGACTGCAAAAAACACTTGGATTGACATTCTCCCTTTGTACATGGCATGAGAGGGGGAAAGTCCCACCCATTAGGGACTAACATTAACGTACACGTGTTTAAATGGCATGTCAATATACCGTATTAGAGACTGCCCATGTATGTGGTTTAAACATCGCAACAACATGAGGGGGGGGGGGGGGGGGGGGCGGGGGGGGGGGGGGGGGGGGGGGGGGGGGGGGGGGGGGGGGGGGGGGGGGGTCCAATTTCACTATATGTCAGTGTATGTGAATACATGGAGGTATATGTGACAAATAAAGGCTTGATTGATTGGCATACCGTTCTATAAAGGCCAAATTTAGTTTGTTGCAAATATATTCATGGTTCATACACATTTTTACTACTAAAATTCAATGACTTTTACATGACTTTCAAGTAAATTTTCATGACCTAATGTATCATGAAATGTCTACTTATAAGTGGTAAATAATAAGAAAAAACGATGCATCTTCAAAGTCATTACAGCATATCATAAAACATGCAACAATCTATTTAGTTTAAATGAATCTTTATATCTATGTAAAATTTATTTAGACAATGTTAACACAGCCCTAATAATGTGAGAGCATGAGTTTACCCTGGACAGAAAAGAAGACAACTAACCTATATTTAAATATACAGATATTTGTTAAACTAATTTCCATGACTTTTCCAAAACCTTGTGGGTTTTTCAGTTTTTCCAAAACTTTTCCAGGCCTGGAAAATGCCATGTCAAAATTCCATGACTTTTCCAGGTTTTTCATGACCGTATGAACCCTGTATATTCTATGTGCAGGCAAGCAGAAGCCAATTTGAACACAACACAAGAATAAAAACGCTTCTCAAAAACTAATTCCTCTCATTAGATGGTTGAAATAATGGATAATAGACTAAGATTATATAAAACTAAATTGACAAATCAGCATCAACAACTACAGTAACGTGTAAAATTTTGGGGTCGGACTCCCAACGCTCTGTCACTGCATGAAAGACACAATTATAGGCGACTTTCTGTGTGTTTGCATTGACTTTCTATGTAATCTGCTTGCACAAATACCTAATTTAGGTTTTTCTTGTGAACTCAGCATAAGAATAAATCACAAAAACTCTTATATAAATATATCCATAACTATACTTTAAAAAAACTTGGTTGTTGTAACCCAATGTTGAGCCAGATATGCACAAACTGCTGGGTTAAAGAGGCAGGATTTAAACTTAATTGCGACAATTAACATTGTGTTTGTCCATATTTGACCCAACGGTTGGGTTAAAACAACCCAGCATTTTTTGGAGTGCAAACTCTAAAGAGCACTGTGTTGGTTTAATCACTTTACACTTTAAATTTAATAATAAAAAAATAACCCAACATTGGTTTTGTCCACATTTGGCCCAAACCTGGGTTAAAACAACCCAGTAGTGAGTAGAGTGTAAAGATTTGTAGAGTGTAATGTTCTGACAGTTAGAATATTTCTTCTTTTTCCAAAGATTATACTGAACTTCAGCGATCAAATAAATGAACTGAGCAGAACAGGACATTCACAAGACAAGAACTTGTACACAGTCCTGCGTCCGGTGTTCAGAAAATGGGACAACCATCTGAGGAGCACCGAGGTCTTATGTAAGTGATGATATTTTACCAACTTAAACTATTTCTTCCCTTAGTAGGACTACCATAATCCATTAACTGTACTTTTTCTTATTGTCATTATGCATGTAGTCAAAGAAAGAGTGACGGAAATGATAGAAAAGTATAATGAGATTCATCGTGGCAGAGAATTGCTGACATTCAGTGAGTTCTGTGAATATGAATGTGTCATCCAAGACCACGTGGCAGCCCTTCAAGAGCCGGCTATGGAAACGCTGAATGATGTGCGAGGTATGGAGGGTTTCATCATGTCCAGTTCAAATCAAGTTACAGGTCATATTGGTAACTGTAAGGGCTCATTCACACTGAATGCGTCTTTGCTTCTAAAAACACGAGACGCAACAAAGTTGTATAAACTAATTTCGAAAGGAGCACACACTATGATTGATCGCAGCTGGTCTCTCATCTACAATCATTGATGAACCAATCAGATGATTCCAAGAATACAATAAATAACCAACGCTATCTCACGGCCAATTCGTAACTTTTTGATTAGTGGCTAATTCGTATGAATTCGTACGATCTAATTCGTACAAATTAGTACGATTTGCCCATCACCCAATGACGGTTGGGATTAGGGGTGGGGTTAGGTGCCACGCCTCCTTTTTAAAATCGAACATTTTCGTACGACTGAACTCATACGAATTCGTACGAATTAGCCACTAAACTGAAAAAATGTAAAATACTTACATTTCCTCGTGAGATCAGGCTGTAAATAACCTATTGCACCTTACTTCAATAATCTTTGTGAAGAGTTTCCCCATCCATTCCATCTCCCCTTTCCTCCTTTACCGAGGGAGCTCTCGAGACCTTCTTGATCTCAGGCCCCCATTCATGCTAAATGACCAGGCAGGTGCACTGGGCACATTTATCTCAACGCTCGTGTGCACGGAACTTAAAAAGACATGACACATGAGCTAATGGTCACATACGTCCATCAAGTGCATGTTTACATGGAAAAACAATAGACAAGTAGCGTATTGGAAAGGAAAACACATTCTGCATGAAGCGCCCTTAAATGTGTCTTCAAGTTAAATCTTTTTTTTTTCAGAGATTGTTCAAAATAAGTTCAGGGAGGCTTGTTATTTGTCATTTGACCAGTACCCTCCAATGAGATATATTATCTCTGTAAGTAAAATCACTAAAATTCTTCTCCATATTTTTTATTATTATTGTTATTATTGTCTTTAATATATCATATTCTTCTTCTCAGAACATGATTAATGACATTCAGTCAAAGCAAGAAGCCAAAGCGGAGAAAAGAATCAAAGAGTTCATTAATATGGAGCAGCTGGTTTTCACTCAGGACAAAGTGCTGCAAAAGAAACTAGATGACTCTGACATCCCTCCGAAGATGGGGTTAAACACTAGCGACAGGAATCAATATGATGAAGACATGGTTTTTAACTCCAAAGGCTGTGCAATGTTGGACACAAGAGATCTAGTTACAGAGAAAATGGTTCTCTATTATGAGGTGAGTAACAGCTTATTACATGGCTATCTGGAATACTTAATTCTGATTGGTGAGTCGTGACATTTCAAGGTATGATATTCCCAAATAACAACCACTGAAACTAATAACACAGGCTCATCCAGTTACTTTGAATCATCTTGACTGTCAGCGAATATGTTCACAATCATATACAGTTGAAACCAGAAGTTTACATACACTCTAAAAAAAGGAACATAACTCTTTTTAAAAAAATGTCTGATGGTAAATCATATTAAACGTTCACCCTTTTAGGTCCGTTAGGATTACCTAAATGATTTACATTTGCTAAATGCCAGAATAATGAGAGAATTGTTTTTTTGAGAATTTTTTATTAATTTCTAGACAGTCAAAAGTTTACATACATTTCCTTGGTATTTTTTTAGCTTTGCTTTTAAACTGTATAACTTTGGTCAAATGTTTTGAGTATCCTTCCACAAGCTTCTCACAATAGTCTGAAGGAATTTTGGCCCATTCCTCCTGACAGAATTGGTGTAACTGAGTCAGATTTGTAAGGTTGTCTTGCTCGAACAAGCTTTTTCAACTCTGCCCACAAATTTTCTATAGGATTGAGGATCAGGGCTTTGTGATGGCCACTCCAAAACATTCACTCGGTTGTCCTTAAAGCACATTTTTACTAATTTGGCAGTATTTTTAGGGTCATGGTCTCTTTTGGAAGACCCATTTGTGGCCAAGTTTTAATTTCTTGGCTGGTGTCTTGAGATGTTGCTTCAGTATTTCTACATAATGTTCTTTCTTCATGATGCCATCTATGCTGTGAAGTGGACCAGACCCTCCTGCAGCAAAACAGCCCCACAACATGATCCTGCCGCCCCCATACTTCACAGTTGGGATGGTGTTCCTAGGCTTGTAAGCTTTCCCCTTTGTCCTCCAAATGTAACACTGGTCATTATGGCCAAACAGTTCAATCTTAGTTCCATCAGACCACAGGACACGTCTCCAAAAATTATTATTTTCCCCAGTGTAATTTAGCAAATTGTATATCTGGCTTTTTTGTAGATTCTGGCTTGTTGATTATCCCATGTTGTCACACAAGGAAGCAGTGTTTGAGGTTTTCCTTAAATACTATTCTACAGTTGTGCCTCCAATTAACTCAAATGTTGTCAATCAGCCAATCAGAAACTTCCAAAACCTTGACACCATCATTTGAGCTTTTTCAGAGGCATAATAATCTTATTGTGTGTAAACTTGACTTTCAAGAAAAGTTATAACAATTTCTCAAAAAATCTCTCTCTCATTATTCTGCTATTAAGCACAACAGGAACAAATGTGATAATCCAAACTTACCTAAAAGAGAAAAAGTTTAGTCACATTAACATCTGACTTTTTTTTAAATGGTTATGTGCCTTTTTATACAGTGTATGTAAACTTCTGGTTTCAACTGTATATGAATATGTTTTTGACTGTTTGGCCGCCATCTTGTGACTGAAGAATATGTAGGTTAGTGTATGCTCCGTCAGTGGTTTTTGTGTCTGTCAGCTTTGACTTTAATAAAGATTTAATAAACTGTTATGTCCCAGAACAATGTTTCGTGTCTACTTTTTATGTTTTGTGTGCAAGTAAACATCTAGTATGCAGAATAAAGTACATCCAGGCTGTTGTTTTCACTCGACAGGCTTATCGGCTGTTGTATAAGGGCTTTATTCTGCAAAAACAGCCTGGATGTACTTTATCCCAATTATTCGACAGCTACTTGCCACAAAACCTAAAAATAAAACAAATTAGACAAAGTTTATTAGTTAATTGAAGACAAAGCTGAGTAAATGTAAACAGCTGAATGGGGCATATACTAATCTACATATTATTCAGACACAAGATGGCGGCCAAACAGTCAAAAACAGCTGCGTGACTGGCAAGCATATAGAAGAAAACATGTTCACTGACAATCAAGCTGCTTTTTTGGAGTAACCAGATGAGCCTGTGTTATTAGTTTCAGGGGTTGTTATCAGGGAACAACATATCTTGGAATGACACCACTGATTAATCAGAATCAAGTGTTCCAGACAGCTGTCTAATAATCTGCAATAACAACTGTGCCTCCCTTACATGAAAGCTACAGAAAACACTGTTACAAATTTAGCACCCACAAATTTAGAAATGTCCACATTTGTTTGGAGAGATCCCCATGTGTTATTATTAGTGGTGGGCTGTTAGTGCTGCGTTAACGTGAGACTCTTATCGGGCGATTAAAAAAAAAAAAAATCATTGTTAATCTATTCTCATAGTTGGGTTGGGAGCTGGGTCTATTCTACGCAAGCTATAATGACTTTCACCTTGATATTTTAGCGTGGATGTATACCTGGACAAATTGCACTGTAGGTGGCGAGAACCAGTCTTTGAACCTGTGTGTATTCATTTCCTACTGTGAAATTACCACATCAAACGTGACATACTAACATGGATGCAGTTCACTCGAGTGAATCTGATTAATGTTAGCTCCACATCTAACTATCAGGCACCTGTAGAGTTAATGTGTTCGAGTAAAACATACAAATAAAATGGACCGGGTGCTTTTTAAAATTAATGACGGTGAATGAAAGTCAAACCGGTGAGCCGTCTGACAAAAAAAAGCTCTTCTGAACAAATCAGCAGGATGCCCTTCTGGATCTTTCACTAACTTTGAAGACACTACTTACTACACTTACATGGACATCTGTAATCTAGTTATTAGCCTTAATAGACAATAATATAATTAAGATGTTTACGTCAAGTGCTTTCATGAAAGAGTTTCCTGTAATTTTGGGTGACTTTAACTGCAGTTTGGCAGTTTCACATTCACTCATGAACATTTCATTCATGCTCCCGTGACAAACTGGGGTATTAGACGCAAATAAGGAGTAAGGACTGGGGAGAGTGTTATGGAATTTAATAACACACGCCAAATGGATAGAAAATAACTTCCGCATTTCGCGATGTGTGTGTGTGTGTGTGTGTGTGTGTGTGTGTGTGTGTGTGTGCGAGTGCGGTCCTTTACTGACAGTTGCGTGTCTTATCTTGTTGGAAAATATGGCGAAAAGTCCTACATGACGGTAATAGTTTGATTGCGGTGTTTACTTCAATAATGCCACTAATATTTGCATACTCCATGTCTTAATTCCATTTCTGTTTAGTTCAGTTATGACTTTAGTCAAAATTAAGGTCATCAAAAATCGCTGTTTGGAGCTTATGTAGGCCTACAGTTCAACATTCATGTTTAACTGAATAAACAGTTAGTAAACACAAGTACATCTTATTGAACATCATTTATTTTCATCCCCAATTATCATAGTAGAACAGTTTCTCAAGCAGTTTGTGATGCATTTTGGAAACAGGAGATGAGCCCCTGGTCTAATGCGCCACCTGGCTTGAGAAACTCATTCTCAAAGACTTTCTTTGAGTCATTATTTGGGTAGCACACATATTCTGAATGCCTTCGGCAGAATTCAAATGAGCCATTTTAATCTAGATTAATTCCAAGATTACAGTGAGATTAATCTAGAAAAAAATAATAATTTATGCCCACCTATAGTTATTATTCATGTTCTGTCTCCATAGATCGTCTACCAGCGCCTCACAGACTATGTGCCGATGCTGATAATCCTCTTCATGCTGAAAGAGGCAGCTAAGACACTTCGCCATCAGATGCTAGAACTGAGGAACGGAGCAGATGTGTCCAAACTGCTGAGTGAAGACTCGGAGCGGGAACGCATAAGAGCTGACCTGAACCATCGTCTGGAACGTCTCACACAAGCTCAAGAACTGATCAGCACCAGACTCTGAGACAGCTTTATTGAATATCAGCGAAAATCAATGCATATAGCATCAAGTCACCCTATACTATAGTGTTTTGAACTATAGGAAAGTGTTTGATTAAATCTGTTTTTGTTTTTTTTACAGTTGCTATGGTTACACAACAACTATAGTAATATAAATTACCCAATACTGTAGTTTTTTACAATTATAAGGAATATTATACTATGATACTCCACAGTTTTATATAGTTAATGCTACAGTATCCATAACAAAGTTTTGTAACTATAATACTCTTTACTATGGTAGCCTATGGTTCAAAAACACTATAGAAATTACTACAGTATGTTGACATGACTAGCTGCAGCGTATCAGGCACCTTTTAATATAGTAACAATTTGGCAACAGTGACAAATTATTATCAATAATTTGTGTTAGTTACAATACTTACAATAACTTGTAACTAGCAGATATGTGTAGGGTTAGCAAGATTCTAAAGGTCCTGGTCTCCTAGCAGAACCTTTGGCGTATGATTTTGGTATTTAAACTGCCTCCTTTGCACAATAATCTAGATTATCTTAGTTAAGTTTATTTCATATATTGGTACAGGGATGATTAACAACATGACATGTTTTGCCAGAGTTAGCTAGAAAGCTAATTAGCATCTGTAGACCCTGGGCAGGATTTTGATTGTCACAAAATTAACCATGACAAAAAATAATCAAATATCACGTCCTTGTTTATAAAATTAAAAGCAAATCATTGATTACATATTTGATTTTCCTTAAGCTAAACTTTGAACGCAATTTTTTATATAATTAATATATTCAGGTTAGGCATGGGCCGGTATAAGATTCTGACGGTATGATAACCTTGGATAAAGATATCACTGTTTCACGGCATCACTGTATTGTGATAACTGCTCTAAAATATAATCTTTTTAAATGTCTGGGTAAAAAATTAAAATAAATAAACCCCTTTGAAAACAATATAGTCTATTTTTTTGAAAGATTTATAATATTTTGGAGCAGTAAACATGTCAGGCTAAATATTTCAAATGAATCATTGACTTCTGCTGTCTTCATTCATTTCAAAAACACTGATTTATTTACAGTTTAAAACAGAATCTTTGGATATTTTTTTCTGCTGGAGATACTGTTGTCTAAAAACAAAACAAAAATGTAAATAAAAAAATCTTAAACATGCCTTAGGAACTGTATTACAGAAAATTTTGGTGGTTTTAAAACCTTGACTTTTCCAAACCGCGGTATACCTTGAAAATCGTCCATGCCTAATTCAGGTATTGTATTCCATCTTTCTGCTGCTATAACTGAATAACTAAATTGATTCAAAATCAAACAAAAAGTGCTCAGGGGTAGCTTAATGAATGTGTCAGTGCTGTTTGGGTAAGAGATTTGTCAGAATAAACAGCAAACGTAGGTCCAAGGTACTAGAAAAATGTGGAAAAAATATATTTAAAAGCCTTTATTGACATGGCTATTCCTTAAAACTGTAATAAAAGCTTTTGAATATATTTTTTCCACATTTTTCGAGTGCCTTGGACTTACTTTAGCTGTTTATTCTGAATAAATTGATTGTTAAAAAACAGTTTTTGTAAATTTAGTTAAACAGTCACCCGCAACTGATATCTAAATTGTCTATTCTATCTAGTCTAAATTGTATTTTCTACAACAAACACAAATTATCAAAAATGTAAAAGTTATCAAGTGTCAATAGTTTATCATCTTGGATACTATTACTATTTCCCATAACTTTTTAGATACATTTTCACAGCTTGATTATAAATAATATATAATGATTTTAGCATATTTATGTTTTTATAGAACTAACTTGTAGCACAATAAGATGATAGAAAATCATTGTATTTTTAAAAAGTTAAACAGCAGCTAAATTAGTAATTGATATTCATATTAGTCCTCACGCTTGATCTAACACTGATTTTTTTTAATGTTTTTTTAATTATTTATTTAACAGAAATTTAGATATGTAAAATGCCCAACAATATTTATAACTTCTCTTTTAACTAAATATATGGCCAATGCTCAACTTTCTTGATAAAACAAAGAAACAAAAAAATCCCAAAGTTTTACATACAGTTAAAGTCAGAATTATTAGCCCCCCTTTGAATTTATTTTTATTTATTTTTATATTTCCCAAATTATGTTTAACAGAGCAAGAAAATTTTTGCAGTATGTCTGATAATATTTTTTTCTTCTGGAAAAAAGTCTTATTTGTTTTATTTCAGCAAGAATAAAAGCAGTTTTTAATTTTTTTAAAAGCCATTTTAAGGTCAAAATTATTAGCCCCTTTAAGCTATATATTTTTTTGGATAGTCTACAGAACAAACCATCATTATACAATAACTTGCCTAATTACCCTAACCTGACTAGTTAACCTAATTAACCTAGTTACGCCTTTAAATGTCACTTTAGGCTGTATAGAAGTATCTTGAAAAATGTCTAGTCAAATATTATTTACTGTCATCATGACAAAGATAAAAGAAATCAGTTATTAGAGATGAGTTATTAAAACTATTATGTTTAGAAATGTGTTGAGAAAATCTTCTCTCCGTTAAACAGAAATTGGGGGAAAAAATAAACAGGGGTGCTAATAATTCAGGGGGACCAAGAATTCTAACTTCAACTGTAAGCAATCAGAAATTTAGTATTTATAGGACGCAAAACATTAGTGGTTCTAAACTTTTATTAGTTTATTTCTTAATAAACACAAAACAAGATATTCTGAAGAATATTGGGGACAAAAGCAATCATTGACATCCATAATATATAAACAAAAATACTACAGTATGCCCATAATTGCTGCTTTCCAACGTTCTTCACAATATATTTTGTGTTCAACATAAGAAATAAATGTAGACAGTTTTGAGGACACCATGAAGCATTTCTTTTGCACACGAGGAAAACTGCTAATAACCTAGTTAAAAAAATGGGATTCTTAAGCTAGCCTTATGTTTTAAGTAGCATAAAATAGATGTTCTATCAATTACTCACCCTCAGGGTTATCCACTGGAGGTTGTAACAACAGATTTTGCTGTGAGAAAAAAATCTGTTTGTCACTTGGGGAATAATAAAGCTTATATGACTTTAAGAAAGTGTTTCATTAGTGTGTTTTTGAGATAATTTGCACAATGATGTTAACCCATTTTTAATGGTTTCGTGAATATATTCACGTTACAACATGGATAACATCCAGAAATATATAGTTACTGGATATATAGCCTAGTTATAAATGCAGAGTTTTAGTTCATTTAATAACCAGTTCAAATTTAGTTCTTTATTGTCCCTCATTGAAAATGCATTAATTTTATTGCTTACTGACTGTATTAAATATTTAAATTGATCTTTATCAATAAAACATACTTATTCAAAAAAGAGAACGTCTCTTCCATTATCTTCTGACTGTGTGTTGCAGATCTGTGCTAAAACTATTAACAAACAAAACAAATGAATTATTTAAAGGGCTTGACATTATGTCTAGCTTTTGAGGATCTTTTGGTCTACTTCACTTTGTCATTTAAATGATTTCTTGATTGCGAACAGCAATCAGATCTGGGTCTGGGGCTAGACAAATTTAACTCAGGTTTGATAAACCAGAATTAAGTTAATTTTTAAACACTTTTACACACAGGGCTATGTAGTTTTGTATTTTTAATTTTAAACTGCATGATGTGTTTACTTGTGTTATCTTTGAGTAATATTTAAATTTGTGTGATGATCTGAAACAAAGTGTGAGAAACATGCAAAAAAAAAAAAGAAATCAGTAAGGGGAAAACACTATTTCTGTCACAGACAGGCCAGGTTCTCCCCACTCACAGTGTCACCTGATTCACCCCGTCCTCAGTCACCACAATCTTGTGAGAATTTATTTGTCTGTGTAATCCTGTGACCGCAAATAAATGGATACAGAGACAGAGTCTAAACAAGTAGTGTATCGATCAGCGTTTTTTTTTTTTTTTTTTTTTTTGTGAAATAGTGATTAATACCTGTTGTTTTGAGGTGCGCTACTGACACAAATAGTAGTAAGAGTATAACACGACAGTAGAAATATTGGCCTTGGAGCTAGACCTGCTGTATGCTTACATGCTGTGTGGCCTGACAGTGAAATGTTTGTGCTGACTTAGCAGTCACCTTTTGTAAATGAAAAAGTTAATTTCACTCAAACATTAATTTTGTTTCTGTCTGATCATTTTGTGGCATTTCCATTGTCCTGAAGAGCGTTTAGCTTGAAGATTCAACTTCATTTAACAAGCACAGTTCACTAAACAATGCTTTAGCAGAACACATCCAAGATCTATCCAGTTTGATTGAATCATCTGTTCACAACCAATCAGAACATGAAGTCACATTACCCCCACCAACATATCGATTGAATAAAAACTAGTTAAAGAAACATTCATGTTCCCCAATGCTACTACTACCTATGTTGGAGGAAACCTCTTTTTTGAGAAATGCTAAAGACGTATGTGCTGTTCACTGCTCAGAAGATGGCTCAACTGCTATTTAAGGTAATTTTGAATGGCCTTCACTTGCTTTTTTTCTCCTTCGAAACATCTGAAGTCTTCCCTCAATTATGCTGTAAAAAAATATCTGTAAAATTTATGAAAAAAACTAACAAAAACAAATGCCTGTTGTGGTTGCTTGAATTTAACAGTTGAAAACACATGGTGGAAACGTAAAAGAAAATTCTAAAGTTAATGGTAAATTATCATAATTCTGGAAAAGTGAATTTAAGGTTACTGTATATATTAAAGAAATGTACCGTTAACTCAACACAATCTCACGGCAATTCGTAACTTTTTCATTTAGTGGCTAATTCGTATGAATTCGTACGATCTAATTCGTAGCATTTCGTACGATTTGCTCATCACCCAATGACGGTTGGGTTTAGGGGCGTGGTTGGGTGCCATGCCTCCTTTTTAAAATCGTACTCGACTCGTACGAATTAGCCACTAAACTGACAAAACGTAAAATACTTAAGTTTCCTCGTGAGATCAGGCTGGTTAACCAGATTACGAATTGTTGCTGTAGTGTTTTTATAGTATTTGCAACTTTTGTCATAGAAGGTCCCATTCAAAAGCTTTTTTCCCTGTTATGGCCCATGTGTCTTATTGTTTTGACTATTCCTGAGTGTAATAAAGTGTACCATTATACTTCTTACGAGTGTCAACCTTTACACCTTTAATTCCACAGTCAAACATCATTTTAATATTGCTGGATTACTCTGTCATATGATGAAATGCAGTGCAGTAAAAAAACAAACAAAAAAGAAAGTAAAACCAAATTTGAAAATGATTGCTAAAGTGTCTTTGAGTGCTTTTATTACATTTAGTAAAATTATAATGTCGTTAAGCATTACTTCAGTTTATAGCACTGAACAGAAGAGATCATATGATGTTCTTAGATAACGCCGAGAACATTTATACATCTGAAAAACGTTCTTCCATAACAACAGGCATTGGATTTTTCATCAATTTATGCATTTTAGAGGATTCAAACAATTCCTATATTCCATCTATTCAATTATGTTTTAGCATTTAGAACATTGGGAAATGACAGCAAAGGTTATTACAGTTATAAAACAAACAGCTAAAACTAAAACCGTGTAATATTAAATGTTTGGTTATTTGAAAAAGAATAAAAGTTTTTCGAAAATAAACAAAATTTTACAGAATAAAAATAAAATTATTCATATACACTCACTGGCCACTTTATTAGGTACACCTTACTAGTAGTGGGTTGAACCCCTTTTTGCCTTCAGAACTGCCTTTAAGCCTTCGTGGCATAGATTCAACAAGGTACTGGAAATATTCCTCAGAGATTTTGGTCCATATTGACATGATAGCATCACGCAGTTGCAGCAGATTTATCGGCTGCACATCCATGATGCAAATCTCCCGTTCCACCACATCCCAAAGGTGCTCTATTGGATGGAGTTCTGGTTAGTGTGGAGGCCATGTGAGTACAGTGAACTCATTGTCATGTTCAAGAAACCAGTCTGAGATGATTCACGCTTTATAACATGGCGCGTTATCCTGCTGGAAGTAGCCACCAGAAGATGGGTACACCGTCGTCATAAAGAAATGGACATGGTCATTAACAATACTCAGGTAGGCCTTGTCATTGACACCAAGCTCAATTGGTACTAATGGACCTAAAGTGTGCTAAAAAATATCGGTAACACTTTATTTTGATGGTTCATTTGAGTATTAGTAGACTGCCTGCTTAATATCTGTTGATACTGACATTTAACAGTCCTTCAACAGACATTTAACTGACTATAAGAAACTTTGCAATTACATGTCAACTTACACTAACCCCAACCCTAACCCCAACCTAACAGTCTACTTATAATCTAATGAGAATTAATTGACATGTAGATGCAATGTAACTTATATTCAACAAATGGACCATCGAAATAAAATGTGACCAAAATATCCTCCACACCGTTACACCACCACCAGCCTGAGCCGTTGATACAAAGGCATGGTGGATCCATGCTTTTAAGTTGTTGATGGCAAATTCTGGCCCTACTATCTGAATGTTGCAACAGAAATTGAAACTCATCAGACCAGGCAACGTTTTTTCAGTGTTCTATTGTCCAATTTTGGTGAGCCTATGTGAATTGTAGCCTCAGTTTCCTGTTCTTAGCTGACAGGAGTGGCACCCGGTGTGGTCTTCTGCTGCTGTCGGCCATCTGCCTCAAGGTTCGATGTGTTTTGTGTTTAGAGATGCTCCTCTGCATACCTCAGTTGTAACGAGTGGTTATTTGAGTTACTGTTTCCTTTCTGTCAGCTCCAAACAGTCTGGCCATTCTCCTCTGACCTCTGGCATCAACAAGGTATTTGTGCCCACAGACCTACCGCTTACTGAATATTTTCTCTTTTTTGGACCATTCTCTGTAAACCCTAGAGATGGTTGTGAGTGAAAATCCCAGTAGATCAGCAGTTTCTGAAATACTCAGACCAGCCCTCCTGGCACCAACTACCGCGCCACGTTTAAAGTCACTAAAATCACCTTTCTTCCCAATTTTGATGCTCAGTTTGAACTGCAGCAGATTGTCTAAACCAGGGTTGTCAAACTCAATTCCTGGAGGGCCGCAGCTCTTCACAGTTTAGTTCCAACCCTGCTTCAACACACTTACCTGTAGGTTTCAAACAAGCCTGAAGAACTTAATTAGTTTGATCAGGTGTGTTTAATTAGGGTTGGAACTAAACTGTCCAGGGCTGCGGCCCTCCAGAAATTGAGTTTGACATCCCTGATAGATCATGACTGTGTCCGAAACCGCATACTTCCATACTATACAGTACGCTAAAATCGGTATGCAAACCGAGTAGTAGGTCCGAATTCATAGAATTCGAAAATCAGTATGCGAGAAGTACTCGGATGACCTACTACTTCCAGCGAGATTCTGAAGTGCGCATCCCATGCACGCTGCGCTATCCCATGATGCCCCGCGAGAGACTGACAGACGCAACTGACGCAGGTAGGTCACGTGACCATGACGAAATGGCGGATGTAGTACGTCCGAATTCCATTCATACTTCTTACATTCATACTGTATAGAACGTACTTTTCTAACGGCCGAGTAGTACGTTTAAATTCAAATGCAGTACCTACAGAGCAGTAGGCGGTTTCAGACGCAGCCCATGTCTCCATGCCTAAATGCATTGAGTTGCTGATCTAATAAAGTGGTCGGTGAGTGTAAAACTGTTTAAATGCCTAATGAAATGTTTCCTAATGTTGCCTAACTTTATGTATTAACCAAACTAAAACTAAAATAAAAGTGTATAGACATTAAAACAATTAAGTAACTAAAACTTTAACCAAAAAAGTATTTATTAATAGTTTATAATTGAAATATCTATTAAAGCACAGAAAAAACAGGTTAGTAATCATGGATAAATGGAAGAATAACTGCAGCTGGTGAAGGTCAGTCCAAAAAAAATATATATAGAGAAGCAAAACAAAAGTGAAAATGAACTTCAAAGATTTACTGATGTCTGCTTTGATCACTTTTATTTGGATAAGAAAAAAACAGAGATTGATAAAGACTTGTAACAAACCTTAGAATTGATATGAACTACGGGGGTTTCCAGGCATACAACGCATGTCATCACAAAGTCAGTGAACGTTTATTCAGTTCATAAACAACACAATTAAGTTTTATTGGTGAACGTTCTGGTAATGAATGTCGAAAAAAAAGTGTGAAATCTGGCCTATATAAGCCAATGGGATTTTGCACTTTACTACAGAACACAAGCAAAGCATAAGGTAAGGGCAAAATAAGGTTTATTATTATTATTTAAATAATTATGTGTATCATCAAAGTAGAGAGAGTAAAAGGAGATTAAAATTTTAAATTCAGTGCTGCTTGGATGTGCTAAGTTTGGAAGTTGATTTTCAGACAGTTATGGATGGTCAGGACAAGTTTACAGACTACGATTCTCAAGATGAACTGAGGTACTGTATGGTGTTCAGAAGCTTCAGATGTTTGAACGCTTAATTATTAAAGTGGCTGTTTTTTTGTTGTTATTCTTCTACAGTTTTTTTTAAAGAATAAAGAATAAAAAACAGTTTTATAAATAATTGCCTAAAGTCAGTACAGAAGTACTTTAAATAAAAATTAACTACAATTATACATTTATTTTGATATAAAAATACATATTTTGATATGAGAATTGTATTGTCTGCAGTTGAAACATTGTGTAAATCAAGCATTGGATTGTAAAAGCTTTTTTTTTTTTTTATGTCACTTTAACCATTAAGTCAAAAGGAGTCATATTTTATATCAAACATTTTTAAAATGTCATTTACTTTTGTCATTTGTTGCAACAACAACAACAAAAAAATCTCTCACATTTATCTTGATTGTTAATAATTTGGTGACATTTCCCTGTTTGAGAAATTCGTGTCCACTTCAGGACTCTTGAAAGATAAAATTAAATAGACTGTGTCTGTTCTTTCCCAGTGGGCACACAACGTCGTGAGATGTTAATATTAGGTTAGATTTAGGCCTTGATAACGGGTTACCAAAATTCAATGTTCGTTATTTTGATGTCTAATAACGATGTTAAATGACGTTGATATTTGGTTGTTTTTAGGTTGTGTTGGTAAGTGACCAAAATCCAACATCGAGCCAACATCTTAAGCCAATGTCATACTGACATTTATTTGTCAGGTATGGCAACCAAAATCCAACGTCTGATAGACGTCATAGTGGTAACGTTCACACAACGTCAAGGTGTAACATCATTAGATGTTGATATTTGGTTGTTTTTAGATTGCACTGCAAAAGTGACCGAAATGCAACATCAGAATCAGAAAGAGCTTTATTGCCAGGTATGTTCACACATACGAGGAATTTGTTTTGGTGACAGAGCTTCTACAGTGCAACAGATTTACAGACAGGACTAAAAAACAGATAATAAATATATTTTAAAAAGTAGTGACTGCAATATTTAAATTGACAAGTGTATGTACAGCTATATTACTATATACAACATAATATGTGCAGCTGTTATGTGCAAATTGGCATGTAAAGTGTGTTGTTAAATAAGTGTATTTGTGTATAAAAGTGTATAGCAAGTAGTGATGTTGGTTCCACAATTATTATCATCAAGTGTTTATGAGATGGATTGCCTGAGGGAAGAAACTTTCTGTGTCGGGCTGTTCTGGTGCGCAGTGCTCTGTAGCGTCGACCAGAAGGTAACAGTTCAAAGAGGCAGTGTGCTGGGTGTGAGCAGTCCAAAATGATTTTGGCAGCCCTTCTGCTCGCTCTGGATGAGTACAGTTCTTGGAGAGTAGGGAGGGTTGTACCAATGATTCGCTCAGCAGTCCGAACTATTCGACGTAGTCTTCGGAGGTCAGATTTGGTAGCTGAGCTAAACCAGACAGTTATTGTGCAGATGACTGATTCAATTATGACATCTGTCCAACACTGGACACTGACGTTGGTCTGACATTAAGCTCTGACATCAACCCGATTTTCATTTTCACCCAAAATGCAACGCCCCACGATTTTGTTGTACAAAGTCAATCTGACGTAATGTTGACGTCCTGTGCCTGCTGGGTTAGGTGGATTATTTTCCTTCTTTTTCTTTTGTTTTTTCACTAAGACTAAAGTGCACAGAGATTAAGAAACACACTGCTAAATTATACAAATACTGAAACATTGCCTCATAATTAAGCATTCTAATTTAGATCA
The DNA here is from genome assembly GCA_903798195.1 of Danio kyathit. Taxonomy (NCBI): domain Eukaryota; kingdom Metazoa; phylum Chordata; class Actinopteri; order Cypriniformes; family Danionidae; genus Danio; species Danio kyathit. The sequence goes on from LR812533.1 coordinate 7,233,840, forward strand.
TTAAATGTTATGTTTTCATCATCTCTTTTGTGACCAACTGACCTAATATATATATTTTTCTCTCCCTTCATGTTTTGTCATTTTAATTCTAAAGCTCATTTTCAGACTCACAAACTCATGGAGCGTTCCACAATAATTTCCTTGTGTCTGTTCGCCCTTTGATCGAGACCATCGACTCTTTGAGGTTGATCGGCATTGATGAAGACATCGGTCTGCCGTCCATTGCAGTTGTGGGAGATCAGAGTTCTGGGAAGAGCTCTGTTTTAGAGGCTCTCTCTGGAGTGGCCCTGCCTCGAGGAAGTGGTAAAACTCTTGTTTCTTGTTGATAAAAAACTTTTTTGGCTAAATTAAACTATTCTGTGTGTCAATACTGCACATTGTTATTTCTCAACAATTGCATGCTGCATTATTGTTGATGCAATGGGAGCTACGGCCATGTCCACTAGGGGTGGGAGAAAAACTCTAGTATGTCAATATATATATACTCTAGTACTCACTGCACTTTTCTTCCCTTAAACTTCCATTCATAAGCACGCGAATGCGGCAGACCAGAAACGCAAGCTTGTGTGGCAAGTTTTCACAGTTCGCTGCATTAGAAAGTTAAAGCTTGGTGAACTGTGACCTGCGAAATCACATCATGTGACTGCGTGAGACCAACCGATGATCAAAACATGACCTCTCTGGACAGGAATTTAAAACATGTACTTTAAGCTGAGGTCACACTAGAGTTGAGCATGCGAAATTCTGTCGTACGGCAATGCGAAAAGGGGCAGCATTAAACAAGATGATTAGACATTTTAAAAAGCGAGTGATTGCTCCATGTTTTAAATTCCTGTCCACAGAGGTCATGTTTTGATCCTCGATTGGTCTCACGCACTCAAGTGATACAATTTCACAGGTCAGAGTTCACTAAGTTTGAACTTTCAGCGAACTGCGAAACTTGACGCACAACCTTGCGTTTCTGATCTGACGCATTTGCGTGCGTATGAATGGAAGTCTATGGGGAGAAAAGTCCAGTGTGACCGCAGCTTTAATAGGATCTGAAGGAGCACTTGGTAATTAAAGACAGGTGTGTTTGATTAAGATCCAGCTGAACACTGCAGGAAGGTAAAGTTGCGCACACCTGATCTACACTGAAAGGAACACCAGCAGGTGTATCCAAACTCAGACAATTCCAGCTGCATACTGTATATACCACTGAAGAACCCACTTTCAAAACAAGGGACCATCAATCTCCTGCGTCATCAAACAGTTGTTATCATCTATAAAAGTATTCCAATAGCATCAGTGCTGACACAGCTTTGAACAACATTATTGAATAGTGTTTCAAGAGTTTACACTCAGCTCATAATTTAATAAGCTTGTTTGGTGTGCTGTCCCGAGAGAGCCCTGAGCCCAAGCGATCCTCGAGTCCAGGGCTTCCTCCCTTTTGCGGGGCGAGGGGAGATTGAGCTCAGGATGATCTCAGAACTCCCCCCGCAGCTGAAGCTAAGGTGAACTTCCTGAGAGCGAGACAACTAGTAAGAGTGACTTAGGTTTATTTTGTCTATGGTATTGAGCATATTTGGACATTGGGAGGAAACCGGGGAACCCGGGGTAAACCCACGCGGACACGGGGAGAACATGCAAACCCCACGCAGAACACCAGACGGCCCACCAAGGAGCCAGAGCCGATGGAATTCTCGCTGTGAGGCCACATCGCCAGACACTGGGCCACCGTGCCGCCCATCAGGATAAAAAAAGGTGGAGGAAGGGGAGGAGGAGGAGGGTTTCTTCCAAACGAAGATAGTTGTGGAAATGAGAAGAGGCTGAATATATAGGAACCTGGGATCCTTTGATTGGAGGATCGTGATTAGTTAATAAGAGCCAGCTGAGTCAATCATGAGCGCGCACTCCTCTCGAAATTAGTTTAATATTAAACTCCGTAAAATGTTTTAGTGCGATTAACAGTTTCCCCCCTTGTAGGTATTGTCACTCGCTGTCCTCTGGAGCTGAAATTACGGAAGTTAAAAAAAGGACCTTGGTCAGGGACCATTTCCTACGATGGTCACAAAGAGACTTTTCATGATCAATTAAAGGTGGATAACCTAGTCAGAGAAGGTCAGTACTAACAGAAACATCAGGTAATGATACCTTGATTAATGTAATCTCAGAAAAAGATCATTCCATTTGTGTAATGTAAAAGACATTCTTCATTCTGATGTGCATAGCAAATTAACCTGTAGAAGATTTCTTCAGACAAATTTACCATTACTTCTGCCTGTGTATTAAACAGCTCAAAACAAGCTTGCTGGAACTACAGTTGGGATCTGTGATGAGCTCATCACATTGGAGATTTCGTCTCCTGATGTGTGTGACCTCACTCTGATCGATCTACCCGGTATAACCCGTGTGCCTGTGCATGGCCAACCTGAGGATATTGGTGATCAGGTGGGTAAATAGGGAATAATATATAAAATTGTGTGTGAAATGGGCAAGATAAGTACAAGCATATTGCACAAAAATGTACTTTTTTGCCACTCTTTGACATACTGAAAAAATGTGGACAAATCAACAATTAGAGTAGGGATGGGCAAACTTGGTCTAGAGTTTTTCACCAACATCAAACACACCTGAACATGCTAATCAGCGTCTTCAAGATCAATAGAAAGCTATTGACCTTATTCTTCAATGCAGAAGTACGCTCGTTTTTGTGATTGTTTTAGAACTTCCGATTCAGTTGTAGGGGCGATGCGGTGGTGCAGTAGGTTGTGCTGTTGCCTCACAGCAAAAAGGTTGCTGGTTCGAGCCTCGGCGGGGATCAGTTGACATTTCTGTGTGGAGTTTGCATGTTCTCCGGGTGATCCGGTTTCCCCCACAAGTACAAAGACATGCGGTACAGGTGAATTGGGTAAGCTAAAAAATTGTCCATAGTGTATGTGTGTGAATGAGAGTATATGGGTGTTTCCCAGTGATGGGTTGCAGCTGGAAGGGCATCCGCTGCGTAAAACATGTGCTGGATAAGTTGGTGGTTCATTCCGCTGTGGCGACCCCAGATTAAAAAAGGGACTAAGCTGAAAATGAAATGAATGATTCAGTTGTTTATGGGAGAAATGACTAGGAATAATAAACGGCCGGAAACGGTCAAACTACTTGCTCTACAAGTGTCTGCATGACTATACAGACAAAGTAGAATAATATAATAAGAAAATACCAGTTTGCAACATTAAAGAGCAAAACGAAAATGAATGAAAGTGAATAAGACTGGAAGTCTTGAGCCAAAAAGATTCCAATGGCTGCGCCCGCTCATATGCGCGGAATAAGGTGGATAGGCAGGTGTTTTTGATTGTAGTTGTAGGCAGGCATTTACATGAACACCCGCCAACCCGTGGGTAGATTTCAGCTATGGCGGGTTAGACAACCACTCTCACTAGCCACTTTGGCTGGTTGAAGATTATTTTTAAATGATAGTTTTCTTAAAAGCAGGGTTCGACAATAAAGATGGCCCAATATGCGGGCAAATGTCATCTTAGAATCGAGAAGCAGCATGACCGACAAAAATAGCGTTCGCGTGAGCAAGAGAAAGCAGGTGAATATGAGGATGATCACTCGCGCACAGGTGATGCGATGCTCGCGACTGTTTAAAAAGCATGTGCACTCCCGTTTCCTGGCGCGAATCAACCGTGCCTGGAAACGCAACTGCTGCGATTGGTTCTCTTTAAAATAGACTGGACAAAAAGTGATGCTCGTGCACCCACAATCCTGCTGCTTCCAAAAGCTCCGGATGTTTTTAGAATATGTCTTTGTAAGCAGCCGGTTTTGTTTTAACTATTTTTTTGAACTGAACACATTATGGGCCCAATGTTACCCGTGTGCACGTGATCATCCTTTCAATATCACACACGGTATGTTTTTCACATTTTTACAATTACATTGCTTTAATAAGAGATTAACTCCCCATGTATGTGTAGTTTACTAGTGATCTGAGAAACCTTTAGCCTGGACAGACTAGGCTACTGTGCATAGTTTTAGATAGGCTACACGGCAATAATTATTTTTTAAATGTAATTGTTTTTTAAGAAAGGTTTTGTTGAATAAAAAGAGCATGTATACAGCTATATTTTGCACGTTTTGACATGTTATTTAACATTTGTGGCTAAGAAATAATTATTTATTTATTTTTGGTGTGTTCAATTTGGTAAATCCTTAGTGTTGGGCCCTGAAAAGTCCTGCATAAAAACAAATTGCAATGCAACACTATGGCATGTGGCATGTAGCCATAACACAAAGTTTAAATCAAGTAATTTAAGCATGCCAAAGTCAAATTTATGCATATAAAATATATTTTTCTCAACAACAAAATTGTGGCTAGTGAAAATGGCAAGTGGCTAGTAATGTTGGAAAACTACTAGCCACAGTGGCTGGTGATCAAAAAAGTTAATGTCAAGCCCTGGTTGTAGCTAAACTCTGCAGGACAGTGGCCCTCCAGGACTGAGTTTGCCCATCCCTGAATTAAAGTGTAATCACACTATCAAGTACAGTAGAAGTATCGTATTAGTAAGTAGTAGTAATACCAGCAGTAGTACTAACCAGGGACTATAGCACTGATGCTGTAGCTAGATGTTGGTCTTCTTCTGATTTAATGGATTCTGTTCTGTGGTGTATCATGGTGGTTTAAAGATCCTCATCTTCTCAACCAAATTACATTTTATCTTTTAGATCAAATCCTTGATATTGAAATATATTGCCAAAAGTGAAACCATCATTTTAGTTGTTGTGCCCTGCAATGTGGACATAGCAACAACTGAAGCACTACGAATGGCACAAGATGTAGATCCTGAAGGACACAGAACACTTGGTTTGACGACAACTTTTTGTATTTCTGCACACATTCTTTAATACATAGTCCTGCCTGACTGTAGTATTATGAATTATAATCATTGTCTTTATCTCTCTTTTTTAATGAATGAGTTAGCAATTCTCACAAAACCAGACCTTGTTGACAAAGGAGCTGAGATTGATGTGTTGAACATAGTCCAGGGTAAAATCATTCCCCTCAGCAAGGGTTACATTATTGTGCGATGTCGTGGTCAGAGTGACATCAATAACAAAATCCCTCTTTCTAAAGCCATGGAGATGGAAATGAAATTCTTTAGGGACCACCGCTATTTCAGGTAATCATTGGAGAATGTATTTGTAACGATAACTTTACATCTTTGGTTTGCATTTTAAAAAACTAATCAAAACTAAATCATATTTTGATTGACAGCTCTCTATTGAGTGATGGTAAAGCATCTACCAGGTGCCTGGCAGACAACCTGACCAAAGAACTTGTTGATCATATAAAGGCAAGCACAAAAATATTTTTTTATGTGTATTACCAGTTCTATCTGATGACAGTTTGTAATTTTTTGATTTAGTGGCCAATTCATATGAATTTTTATGATCTTATTTGTTCAACTTAGTACGATTTGCTAATCCCCAATGACAGTGGAGTTTAAAGGTGGGGTTTGGTGCCATGCCTCCTTTTAAAAATCCCACATTTTCATATGACTGAACTCGACAAATTAGCCACTAAAGTGACAAAATGTTAAATATTTTTATTTTCTCATGAGATCAAACTGGTAAACTTAAAGGTGCAGTAGGTGATTGTCTTCAGAAACATTTTTTGTTGTGCTGGTTGAAAGTCTCCTCACATTCCCATAGTAATGACTAAGTAAAGTTTCACAAACTAATTTCAAGAGGAGCACGTGATATGATCGACTACAGCTGATCCTCATCGCTAATCATTAGCTAGCCTATCAGGTCATTCTAAAACTACTATAAATACCCTACCTAAATTCCATTCAATATGTTCGTTTTGGGAAAACCACTCCATATCAGCCAGCTGCATCCACCACCACCACCACCACAACAACTACTTCTTCAAAAACAACAATAAATACATCTACAACTACAACTCCAACAGCTTCAACAACATCAACAACTTCCACTTCAAACTGCCTCACACAACGCATCCGTTGTGTCTTCAACCCAATTCTCCAGCAAGATCAAAGTCCAAAAACTCGATCACTGACCACAAATTCCGCCTAACTCTCAAGACGCCGGCAATCTAAGCCACTGCAATGAAGCCGAACTCTCACCGGTCTCCTTGCAGTGCACCTGTGATCATGGCAGCCGGCTCCAGAAGCTGACCCTTATCCAACCTATTACACTCCACATCCAATCCCAAACATCCATCTCTCTCATCCAACAAGCAGTAGCCCCCAGAACATTACAATCTTATTTTACAGCTTGGAATGCATTTAAACAATTCCATTCCCTTTACAACACCACATTTCCCAATTTTTCATTGCCCACAATAACGTCTTCTATCACATACCTCCATACATAAAAAAACATACAACCCTGCTGAAAAATCCAGCTTAAACCAGTCTAAGCTGGTTGGCTGGTTTTAGCTGGTCGACCAGCCTGGTTTTAGAGGGGTTTTGGCCATTTCCAAGCTGGTTTTCAGCCATTTCCAGCCTGGTCTTAGCTGGTCAGGCTGGGAGTTGACCAGCTAGAACCAGCTTGACCAGCCAAAACCAGCTATGTCCAGCTTAAACCAGGCTGGTCAAGCTGGTCATTTTCCAGCCTGACCAGCTAAGACCAGGCTGGAAATGGCTGGAAACCAGCCTGGAATTTGTATGGATATATTTTTATATGCATCTCTAAATTTTCTTCCTTTCTTCCTTCCCTACCACTATATCCAGCAGCCGGATATACCACCTTTGCCTTTGGGGGCGTTCTCTGAATACACGGCTGCTGTCTCGAGTTAAGTAGCATTTCGGGGGTCACTCGAGAAACACCTGATCTCGTATCCCTCCTAACGCTCATTGACCAGGCGGCAACCTTGGGCTCATCTATCTCCGAGCTCAGGGTTCTCTCCCGGGACAGCATGCCAAACCTGCTATCGTAGTTGAGCATTATCTAATCTCAATTATCTACTTATCACTCTTGAAGTGAAGTTTCACTAATTTCGAGAGGAGCATGTGATATGATCGACTACAGCTGATCCTCATCGCTAATCATTAGCTAGCCTATCAGATCATTCTAAAACTACTATAAATACCCTACCTAAACTCCATTCAATATCTTCATTTTTGGAAAACCCTCCCCCCTCCTATCCTTTCCTCCTCCTCTTTCATGATCGGGCAACAAAGATGGCTCAGTGGCTAGCACTGATGCCTCGCAGCAAGAAGGCCACAGGTTCCAATTCTAATCGAGCCAGTCGGCACTCCCTGCGCGGAGTTTGCATGTTCTCCCCGTGTTTGCGTGGGTTTCCTCTGGGTCCTCCGGTTTCCTCCCAAAGTCTAAAAAACATGTGTTGAATACAGTCATAAGCACTTAGCACATACATACATAATCAATCAGATATTAGCCTGAGTATAAGGGGGGCACTCGAGAAACACCTGATCTCATATCCCTCCTAACGCTCATTGACCAGAAGGGAAGCTTGGGCTCATCTATCTCCGAGCTCAGTGTTCTCTCCCGGGACAGCATGCCAAACCTGCTATCGTAGTTGAGCATTATTTAAGTGTGAACTCTTAAAAGTAAATGATCCAAATATATTCATATGTATTTTTATATTCTGGATAAGACAAAAAACCAAAACATTTTCATTCAATTAAATATTGTCGGACCGACAAATAACTTAATTACGACAGGTATCTCAAACTGTCTGTCAACAAATTTACATTTGAATTTCTGCGCAGCCTCTTTAAGCAGACAGATACGTCACTCGTGTGCACACATGAAGCACGGATCTACCTCTGACAGAGAGACATCAGACAAACTCTGCATCAACCTGAACTTCTTTCTGAAAGAGCAACAAGGCCTTGTAAGCATGAAAAGAAAGATTGTTTCTCAAAGGGCTTCTGTCAAAAATGCAGAATCAAAACTTTTCTAAACCCTGAATCAATATTGGAATTACTTTTGCACGCTGGAGGGCAATGATGTTATGCAGTTCAAAACAACGATGATGTACAATAATTATTGTATTTGTACGATAATTTCGACCTCTGTACGACGTACAATCAATAATGAAAAAAATCCCATAATGTACGATAATTTCAGAAATGTATGGCATTTACAATGAGTTTCATTGTAATCTTAGGGCTTCTATACTTATTGATAGCTGCTACTTGTGTCTACTGTCTGTGACAGGAGAAGGTGGAGTTAGACACGTTTTCTATCTCATCTTACGTTACATCTTCTCAGCCAATCAACGTGGAGAATGGCTCTCTCTCTCACGAGTTAAGCTGCAGTCACACTAGAGTTTGAGCTTGCGAAATTCTGTCGTATGGCGCTGCGAAAAGGGGCGGGATTAAACAAGATGATTAGGCATTAAAAAAGCGAGCGATTGCTCCATGTTTTAAATTTCTGTTCAGAGAGGTCATGTTTTGATCCTGGAATGGTTTCATGCAGTCAAGTGATGCAATGTCAAGGGTCAGAGTTCACCAAGCTTGAACTTTGCACCTCAGCGAAATGCGAAACTTGACGCATGACCCTGCGTGTCCAGTCTGACGCATTCACGTGCGTATGAATAGAAATCTATGGGGAGAAAAGTCCAGTGTGACAGCAGCTTTAACATTCCTGCTGCATGGATATTTTTGGATAGTTTTTGGCCTGGAATCAGTCAGCTACATCTGGCAACACTGGCTGCGAGCGACCGTGCTTCAGTCTTTTCAGGTTGAGGTTAATCGTTTAAGCAGTAAAGTTTTAAAAAGTAGTGCTGAAAAGAAAGGTGAGAAGGACAGGGGAGTTTGCCCTTGATGTTCTCATTTTTCCCCATTCAAATGCGTCATGTGAACGTGCTTTTCCAAAGTTAATCTCATCAAAACAAAGTCACGAGATCGGCTCATTACAGATCCTCTGGATGGGCTCTTACACACCTCAGACTAGTGTGTTAAAAATTCGGGATGTTGCATTGTTTTCAAGCCAACCAGCACTATGTTGCGCTCCATGTAGGCATCCAATTTGTACCGCAAAATGAATCCCTCAACATCTGACATCACACGCAGGTATTCAATGACAGAGACTCGGAGGTGGAGTTTGAACCTTCCCACTAAGGTACGCCTAGTTTTTTTTAATTTTTTTTTTTTTACGTATTGTGGTAATTTGCACGTTGTGTCAAAACTCTATTTGTCTAGATAATAGCTGTATACTCTCCATTTGACTAGTGTACGATAATTTTCCTCCAAATACGATAATTTTGAGGTTCTGGTACGATACTTTCACATTTCCAATCTGGCAACACTGATGACTCCACGGCTGAAATATTACTTTTAGACAGGTATATTTTAAAACTATTTTAGCTACGCAAAGCTGACGTAGATTGTGTTCTTGTTTATGAATGGGTTTATATGCACGGAAGTGTTGTTCATCCACTGAAAACGTCCAGCAAAAGATTGGCTATTTTTAAGTTCATGGAGTTCCTTTTACACCATTGATAATAAAGTCAATTAAATAGACCTGAGCATTTGTTTAGTTGTTCAAGTGAAAAAGGAGCTAAAACAACCGATGTGCGAGGATCAGCGAGCACAATTGAAAATGAAAAGTCACTCGTTGTCTTGGTAACGTAAATACTGTATAAGTGTAATGTAAAAAGATGACAGGATATTTCTGTTTTTAGCAATCCTTTTGTTCCTGATCTAATTTTTATTTCAAGAGTTCACACTTAGCTGATGATTGATTATAAGCAATTTTGGCATGCTGTCCCGGGAGAGAGCCCTGAGCTCAAAAGGTCCTTGAGCCCCGGGCTCCTTCCCGTTGCAGGGCGAGAGGGGAGCGCTGAGCTCAGGTAGATCTCGAGAACTCCCCTGCCGTGGTAATTGAATATCAGATAGTGCTTCTCTTGAGATGGTACGGAGTATTAAACAGGTCTAAAATTAGTTTTTTAGACAATGATTTGGTTGCATGTTTTTGATCTGTGGGAGGAAACCGGAGAACCCGGGGGAAACCCACGTGAGCACGGGGAGAACTGGCAAAACTCCTCACAGAAATGCCTGCAAGTTCGGTAAAGCCTGAACCGTGGACATTCTTGCTGTGAGGCCACAATGCTAAGCACTGGGCCACCGTGTCACCCATCTAGGAAGGAGGAGGAGTAGGGGTGGAAGGAGGGGGGGGGTTCTTCAAAACGAAGATGACTGTGGTAAGAAACCCTGGCTCTTTATAGTGAGTCAGGGATTGTCTGATTGGATAATCATGAGTGGTTAACGAGTAACCAGCCGTGTTCAATCATAATCACGTGCTCCTCTCGAAATTAGTTTATGACTAAACTCCACTTCAAGAGTTCACACTTAGCTGATGATTGATTATAAGCAATTTTGGCATGCTGTCCCGGGAGAGAGCCCTGAGCTCAAAAGGTCCTTGAGCCCCGGGCTCCTTCCCGTTGCAGGGCGAGAGGGGAGCGCTGAGCTCAGGTAGATCTCGAGAACTCCCCAAAATGCTTTTACTCGGGACAGCAGCCGCGTATTTGAAGAACCCCCCAAAAAGCAGAAAGGAAGAGCAATATCCGGCTGCTGGTATAGGATAACCGGCTGCAGGGTATAAAGTGCTACGTAGTAGTACTGGGAGGTGTAGGTTTGGATATGGTGCGGTAGGGCGACTCTGTTTAGCAGAGATGCGGTGGTAGTCGATGAGAGCGCTTTGCTGCTTGGTAATGCGTCTGGTGTAGCAGAGGAGCTTTGGTAGCTGATAGGAGGGAATTACGCCTCCGCCAGTACGTTCAAGCTGTTTAGCTGTACTGTGGAATGCAATGAATGAGCTTGGTTAAGCGTTATGGCTTTAACCGAAGTGTGTAGTGGATGAAGCTCGGCTGAGCGTCTCTGCTGTTGCAGAGGTGCGATGGATGATGGAAATGAAGCTATGTATGGCTCGGCTGAGCGTCTCTACTATTGTAGAGGTGCGGAAGAAGTCAGTAATAATTGGTAAGTTCGTCTCTGTGGAGACGTTTAGACTGCTTGGCAGTTCGGGGGATGATGTCAATGGTGAATGACTGGTTGGAAGTATGTGTGGCTCGATTGAGCGTCACTGCTAAGGCAGTGGTGCGGAGGGAGTGATGCTCGGCTGAGCGTCTCTACTGTTGTAGAGGTGCGAAAGAAGTCAGTAGTAAATGGTGATTCGTCTCTGTATGGATGATTGAACTGTTTGACAGTTCGGGGAATGAATATGAATGGAGGGTGACTAATTGAAAGTATGTGTGGCTCGGCTGAGCGTCACTGCAAATGCAGTGGTGCGAGGGGAATGATGCTCGGCTGAGCGTCACTGCTGAGGCAGTGGTGCGAAGGGAATGATGCTCGGCTGAGCGTCTCTACTGATGTAGAGGTGCGTAGGAAATCAGTAGTAAATGTAGATTAGCCTCTGTTGAGGCGGTTAGACTGCATGGCAGTTCGGGAAATGATATCAATAGTGAATGATTAATTGGAGAATGTGTGGCTCGGTTGAGCGTCACTGCTAAAGCAGTGGTGCGAGGGGAATGATGCTCGGCTGAGCGACACTGCTAAGGCAGTGGTGCAAAAGGAATGATGCTCGGCTGAGCGTCTCTACTGATGTAGAGGTGCGTAGGAATGTGTGGCTCGGTTGAGCGTCACTGCTAAGGCAGTGGTGCGAAGGGAATGATGCTCGGCTGAGCGTCTCTACTGATGTAGAGGTGCGTAGGAATGTGTGGCTCGGTTGAGCGTCACTGCTAAGGCAGTGGTGCGAAGGGAATGATGCTCGGCTGAGCGTCTCTACGATGTAGAGGTGCGTAGGAATGTGTGGCTCGGTAGAGCGTCACTGCTAAGGCAGTGGTGCGAGGGGAATGATGCTCGGCTGAGCGTCTCTACGATGTAGAGGTGCGTAGGAATGTGTGGCTCGGTAGAGCGTCACTGCTAAGGCAGTGGTGCGAGGGGAATGATGCTCGGCTGAGCGTCACTGCTAAGGCAGTGGTGCGAAGGGAATGATGCTCGGCTGAGCGTCTCTACTGATGTAGAGGTGCGTAGGAAATCAGTGGTAAATGTAGATTCGCCTCTGTGTAGGCGGTTAGACTGCATGGCAGTTCAGGAATTAATATCAATGGTGAAATGATTAAATGAAGTGTGTGTATCTCGGCTGAGCGTCACTGCTGGGGCAGTGGTGCGAAGGGAATGGTGCTCGGCTGAGCGTCTCTACTGATGTAGAGGTGCATAGGAAGTCAATGATGAATATGGATTTCGTCTCTGTGGGGACGATTTAAACCGCTTGGCGGTTCAGGGAATAATGTCGATGGTGAGTGACTATGTGTGGCTCGGCTGAGCGTCACTGCTAAGGCAGTGTTGCGTAGGGAATGATGCTCGGCTGAGCGTCTCTACTGGTGTAGAGGTGCATAGGAAGTCAGTAATGAAAGGAGATTCGCCTCAGTGGAGGTGATTAAACAGCTTGGCAGTTCAGGGAATATTATCAATGGTGAGTGGCTATGTGTGGCTCGGCTGAGCGTCACTGCTAAGGCAGTGGTGCGAAGGGAATGATGCTCGGCTGAGCGTCTCTAACGATGTAGAGGTGCATGGGAAGTCAGTAATGAATGTAGATTCGCCTCTGGAAGACGATTAGACCGCTTGGCAGTTCAGGGAATAATATTGATGGTGAGTGACTGTGTGTGGCTCGGCTGAGCGTCACTGCTAGGGCAGTGGTGCGAAGGAAATGATGCTCGGCTGAGCGTCTCTACTGATGTAGAGGTGCATATGAAGTCAGTATGAAATGTTGAATCGCCTCTGTGACGACGATTTAGACTGCTTGGCAGTTCAGGAAATGATGTCAATGGTGAGTGACTATGTGTGGCTCGGCTGAGCGTCACTGCTAATGCAGTGGTGTGAAGGGAATGATGCTCGGCTGAGCGTCTCTATTGATGTAGAGGTGTGTAGGAAGTCAGATAATTGTATATTCGCCTCAGTGGAGGCGATTAGACTGCTTGGCAGTTCAGGGAACAATATCGATGATGAGTGACTATGTGTGGCTCGGTTGAGCGTCGCTGCTAAGGCAGTGGTGCAAAGGGAATGATGCTCGGCTGAGCGTCTCTACTGCTGTAGAGGTGTATAGGAAGTCAGTAGTAAATGTAGATTCGCCTTTGTGAAGACGATTAGACTGCTTGGCAGTTCAGGGAATAATATCAATGATGAGTGACTATGTGTGGCTCGGCTGAGCGTCACTGCTAAGGCAGTGGTGCGAAGGGAATGATGCTCGGCAGAGCGTTTCTACGATGTAGGGGTGCAAAGAGAAGTCCGTAGTGGATGGATAGATTCGCCTCTGTGGAGACGATTAGACTGCTTGGCAGTTCAGGGGATGGTTTCAAATTGTGTAATGACTATTGAAGTATGAGTGAGCTTGGCTGGCGTCACTGTTTACTAGGTGTTGGTTAAGCGTTCTCCTGTTACAGAGATGTGGTGGAGGTCAATAAGCTGAGCGTCTCTGCTTGCTGCAGAGTTGGGATGAGGGTCTGTGATAATATGTAAATGGACTAAGCTCCCGCTAGCCTTTACGGCTGAATATTGCGGGGGTTGGATTGAACGAGTGTGAGTGTGCGTAGCATAAATATGGAAAGGTGAAGAAATAGAAAGAAAAAAGGGGGGGTGAAAAACTCTTAAGGAAAGGCAGAAAAATTAAAATATATGGATACATGTTGTTTGTATTGTCAGTGCTGATGACTACTCAGGGTCAGCTGGGCTTCTCTGAGGTGGTGGTGGCTGAGGCGGATGTATGAATTGAAAGCGTTGGAGGTCCAACGACCTAAGGTTTGGATCTGTTGTTGGGATAAACCATTATGTGCTGCTGTAGTGGCTGCTCCTATTCTAAATGAGTGTGTAGAGAATGATTCTGGGGGAAAACCTGAAATGCGGAGAACTTCTTTAAGGTGGTTTTGAAACCAGAAACGAGTTACTGGACAGTTAGCGTCGTCAGTAAAAAGTGAGGCGAGGGGGTTTTTCTCTTGGGATCCTCTGTATTGCAAAAAGGCTTGGAGGGTTTGGAATGGATGTGTGGGTGAGGGGATGTCAAATATGAGAATGGAATGGCCTTTGCGTATCTGATCTGTTTTACTTTGCTTAATAAAGAAAGCTAGGGTTTCTTTATCCAGCAAGGTTAGGTCAGATATGGTGGGGTGGATTGTGGGGTTGAAATGAGATGTGATGGTGAATTCAGAGCTTCTTAAAAAACCAAAAATGCTAAAGTGAACATGGCATCTAGTGTGCGGGCTGTGTGGATAGACATGTATCCTTTGCGTAGGGTGTGAATGCATTTGTTGAGAATGTGGAGTGTAATGGGTTTCCTGGTGTCTGGGGGGGAAGGGTGGTTCTTTTGAATGCTTCTAATGATGAGGGATGTTTGTGAATTGGAGATAGCGTCTGAAGGGGACCCATATATCAGTTTGTGAAAAAATTGGATGCCGCTCAGGTAGCTTCTAATTGAGCTGGCTTGTATGTTTTTTGAAGTATGTAGATGTGTAATGAAAGAGGTGATGGAGAGGAGGGAGAAATCTGGGAAAGGTATATCAAACAGAAAATGAAAATGTTTGAAGGTGTTCCATGCTGTGAGGTATGCTTGTAAGGTCCTCGGAGCCACTGCTTGGATGATGAGAGCCAATGAGGTTTCCCGGAGGTGGTATAGAGGGTGGTTTATGGCAATATCATCTCTGAAAAGTGAGGCACAGGCGTTGGTTGGGGGTCTGCCTCTGGCACCAATAGCCGAAACTTCTGGAAAGCAAAGCGAGACAGAGAGTCAGCAATTTGATTTTTTGCAGCCTGGTACATGTTCAGCAGAAATTAAAAATTGTTTAGTGGCCGCGATCCATACGAGACGTCTTAACAATGGCATTAAAGCCTGCGAGTATGAGCGCCCTTTATTAATGCATTGTACTGTAGCCTCGTTATCGCAGTGGATAAGAATACTGGATGCGGACCACTCTTCACCCCCACAGAATGGCTGCTGCTACGACGGGATATAATTCGAAAAGTGCCGAGGATTGTTCGTTTGGTGGAATTTCTAACATTTGGGGGGGCCATGGTGCCGCGAACCAACGACCTTGGTAGTATCCCCCGAAACCGACTGAAAGGCCGGCGTCGGTGAATAATTTAATATCTACCGGCGATGCTATGAGATCGCTGTAGAAAAAGGAACAGCCGTTCCATTGCTTAAGGAACGAAATCCGTAAGCTGATTTCTTCGCGACTGGGATTAGAGAGAAAGATTATGTCTTCTAACCCGGAGGGCTGTGGTGGAGAGGTTGGAGCAGATGCGAAATGAACGGACGGCCCTGGGGAATAATGCACATAGCGAAGTTTAAATGGCCGAGAATAGAAAGTAGTTTGCATTTTGTACATGAATTATTTCTAGAAAAATTTGACAAAGATAAGTAATGCGGTTGATTTTCTCTTTAGGAAGAGATGCTTGGAATTTTTTTTTTTTTTTTTTTTTTTTTTTTTTTTTTTTTTTTTTTTTTTTTTTTTTTCCCCGAGTCTAGATTGATGCCTAGAAATTCGATGGAAGTGCTGGGACCGGAGGTTTTTCCTCTGCTAGAGGGATTCCTAAGTCAGCGATAACTTTTTGGGTGATCGCTAAATGTTTGTTCGGAGGTGACGACGGAGGAGAGACTATGAGGAAGTCGTCTAGCAGATGTATAAGGTAAGGAATCCCGTAATGGTTTGATAGTATCCAACATATTGCTTCTGAGAGCATGTCGAAGATTTTTTGGGGCTACTTTTGCAGCCGAAAGTTAAACAGACTGCGAAGTAGAATTTGGAGCGCCAGCGAATGCCAAGAAGGTGCCAGAAATCTGGGTGGATTGGCATGACTTTAAAAGCGGGTGTACTGTCCACTTTAGCTAGCCAGCCGTTGCGGCCGGCGGTTTTGATAAGGGAAATAGCTTGGTCTATATCATGGTAGTTGAGCGAATATTCGTCTATTGGAATAGTGCTATTTATGCTGGGAAAAAGGAATTATGAGGCGCGGACAGGTCGATTATGGGGCGTTCCACCTGGGTGGAATCCGTGAGTTAGACCTGAAATGAGAAAATCAGAGAAGTTAGAATCAGGGTGATTATTTAGCTCAGGTAATTGGTTGGATGAGGATCCGCTTTAAGCTGTTTGTCAAGATGTCTGGAATGAGAGAAACAAGAGAAAATGAGACATGACATTTACAACATGGTACATGTATGGCAGAACATAATAAATAGTTTAAGCTGATATCCATGCGAGGTGTCTTGATAAGGGCATGGGCAACTGTAAATGGCAGTGCGTTTTGTTAATGTGTAGTATGAAAGCTTCCTTGACGCAATGTACAAGGATATTAGAGGTGGGCATTCGTCCCCCCCATAGGATGACAGATATATGGAGAGCTGAGGATGTGGTGCGTGGTTTGTCTGTTGGTCGTGGAAATACCTCTTGAAGACTGAGTAGGTGTAGTGATAGTGGATGGAGTTTAAACCTCTTACTGATAAGAATTTTATGTAAATGTATCTAACGCTTAGTCAATGGATAAAATATTAGAAATATAGGAAATATTTTCTTCCCATCCATATCGAAGCGGGAAGTTTATTACTTTGCCGTTTACATATCTAACTGACTTGCCTATATGAACTTGCATATGGCCCTTGTGTGTGGACATATGAGTCACAGTGGCATGTTACAATTAGACTTCTGTGCTCAATGCGTTTAATGTTTTCACTAACTGGGTAATACTCTTTTCGGAAGAAAAATGGCTGTCGGATGGGGCATAGTAATAATTTATATTTATTTGTTGATTATTTATTTATTTATTGGTTTATAAATATCAACTGCTAACTTCAAACCCTAAACTTAAAAGCGATGTCATCACTTAGTATAAACTATGTGAGAGGAATTTTAATCCATGAATGACTTAAAAACTTAATGTGATTAAAACTCACCATCTTATCTAGTTTAGTTCATTCACAATTCAGAGTCCATTCTTAAACTCTCAAGAGAGAGGGCGGGACCGTTGGATGGTGATGCTTCACTTCAGCTATTGGCTCAAAAGAAATGTCAATCAAACTGCGGCGGCCATTTTGAATGTTTGTTATGACTGGAGGCGCTACTGGACGCACTACGCGAGTAGTATGGATGATAACGATGCATTTAGTGGATGTTTATCGACGTAAGAATAAGCTGTGGACTAAAGTTTGCCGATTGCGATGCCTGGACTTTTGCAGTCGAATTACTTCATGTTTTTAGGATGATATGGATCTGTGGACAGGCAGGATGTTTTAAGGTGAGTTCTTTGTATAACCTATTAGCGCTGGTCTCGTCTTATGAATCCGCTGGTTTGCATGGTTTGGGATCTGTGAAGCTGTGCATCGATGGAATTGCTCTTCAGTGTTTGGACTCTCAGTAGTGATTATAAACCCACACTGACCTGAGCTAACTGAAATGAACAGTCTCTGAAAATTGAACTGACTCTGATTCGATTCACTATATTCTTTCACGAGAAGATGTTTTGGCACAATTTACATTGTATAGGTGCTATAAAAATAAAGATGAATTGAATTGAAAATGTTTAGTCTGTGTTTGCGAGTGGTTGTTTTAAGGCGAGGCTTCCCTTTGGAGCGTGCGATGTACGTTACCACTGATGTACCGCTGGCAGAGAGCGGTGAGGGTTTAGTTTCCTTGCAATGGCTTTGATCGCTGCTTGAATGTTTGTAGGCTGTGATGTTGTTGTTGTTGTTGTTGTTGTTGTTGAAGATGCAGTAGCAAGTAGCGCCGAGCAGTGTGTTCTTCAAAACGAAGATGACTGTGGTAAGAAACCCTGGCTCTTTATAGTGAGTCAGGGATTGTCTGATTGGATAATCATGAGTGGTTAACGAGTAACCAGCCGTGTTCAATCATAATCACGTGCTCCTCTCGAAATTAGTTTATGACTAAACTCCACTTAGTTTAATAACAAAACATAAGTAAATGTGCTCTTCCGCCTAACCAGCTTTACTGAGGTGAAGTTTGATTTATATTCACACATTTGTTCATTTTAAAGGAGGCGTGGCTTTGGACGGCAGGGGAGGGTTGTACAATTTCTAAGCTATTATGCTAATGCTAGCATTCTGGCAGATCACCTACTGCACCTATAAGGAAATACATGGTACCTCTGGCATCAGTTTTCATTTATTTATGTATTTATTTGTAGTAATGTAAATTATATACGATAACTTCTGTATTTAAACTTTAAACCAAAAGATCTAAACAGTAATGGTTATTTATGAACACAGAAATCACTACCCCACTTGAATGAGCAGATTCAGACAAGGTTACTCAGTGTGCAAAGGGAGCTTAAACACTATGATCAGGGTCCACCTCTGGAAGAAGAAAAAATGGGGCCTTTTCTCAGTGAGGTAACTTCAAAAAAATAAGCACAATATATTGTATCCTATACATGTCCTATTAAAGGTGTGGCATAGCGCACTGATTCAATAAGTTTTTTTTTCTCTGATATCTAAAAAGTAGGCATGTGGCTTAGGTAAGTTAAGGAATTTTTAAGTAATGGTTTTATATTCTCATTTATCACCCCAGAAAGTACTTCTAGAATCAGAACTCAGGTTTGACCTTATTTAGAAAGATCATGAATATTCTCTCTCTCTCTCTCTCTCTCTCTCTCTCTCTCTCTCTCTCTCTATTAATGTCAACCTCTGCATAAACAGATGAATTTTAAGTTTATTCTTAAGTTTAAGTTATCATCCTTCCACTTCAGAAAAATCACTGGAAGGGCTGAGTGATATGACACAATGCATTGAATACTTATATTCAGCAGTTTACATGTGTTTGTAGCTGATTACAAACATAGACAGCAAATTTCAACATTATACATTTTTAACTAACAAAATATACATTTAAACAAACCTTACGCCTCTTCAAAGTGGCGCTGAATAAAATTATAATCTGTATATCCAGCATTTTACATTCTGGCAGCTGTGAACAGATGGCTGGTTGAGAAGTACTGCTCCATATTGAAGCCCATCACACACTGGATACACCAGTGTGTTTAGAAGTGTTTGCACACTGGGGCGACATGGTGGGCAGCCTGATCACCTCACAGCAAGAAGGTCGCTGGTTAGAGCCTTGGCTGGGTCAGTTGGCATTTCTGTGTGGAGTTTGCATGTTCTCCCCGTGTTTGCGTGGGTTTCCTCCGGGTGCTCCGGTTTCCCCCACAGTCCAAAGACATGCACTACGGGTGAATTGTGTAAGCTAAATTGCCCGTAGTGTATGTGTGTGAATGAGTGTGTTTCCCAGTGAGGGGTTGCAACTGG
The DNA here is from genome assembly GCA_903798195.1 of Danio kyathit. Taxonomy (NCBI): domain Eukaryota; kingdom Metazoa; phylum Chordata; class Actinopteri; order Cypriniformes; family Danionidae; genus Danio; species Danio kyathit. The sequence goes on from LR812533.1 coordinate 7,253,115, forward strand.
AAGGGCATTCACTGCGTATAACATATGCTGGATAAGTTGGCGGTTCATTCCACTGTGGCGACCCCAGATTAATAAAGGGACTAAGTCGAAAAAAAAATGAATGAATGAAAATATAAGTATAAACAAACCTTACGCCTCTTCAGAGTGGCGCTGAATAAAATTATAATCTGTATATCCAGCATTTTACATTCCGGCAGCTGTGAACAGATGGCTGGTTGAGAAGTACTGCTCCATATTGAAGCCCATCACACACTGGCGCCTCAATTTGGCATTCTACGTTGCTTAGCAATGTATAGAAAACAGTTTAAAGAGATGGCATAGTGGGATTTAGTCAAGCCCCCTTAAATAGACTTTAGTTTTAGTCTTTCTGCCTCTCCCGTTTTCAAAATAAGAGTCCTACATACATTGCAGTTTTAATATTAGCTAAAAAAATTTAAATAAGGGACACAATTGCCATTTCATGCATATTAATGATTCTGTGTGCAACGTAGCAGTTTGTTTTGTTACGTTTAGCCTATTTTTCACTGGACTTTTACACTCATGGTATTTACATGAGAATGAGGAAACAATAGTTATTGAGGATCACAGTTTGTTCTACGCACTGGGCTCATTCCCATGGACTCTGGGCCTAGGTATATCCTGATTTCCATTACAGTTTTTTCCATTACGTTAAATTTTTGTTTTCATCATCCTGTATAGATAATAATGGAGTTCAGCGATTATATATATGAACTGAGTAGGAGAGGTCATTCAAAAAAGAAAAACATACATGCTCTCCTGCGTCCTGTGTTCAAGAACTGGAACAGCCATCTGAGAGACACTGAAGTATCATGTAAGTCGAGATATGTTAAAACCATGTGTGTGATTGTACTATGATATCTAAACCTGACTTACTGTTGCTGTTGTTACAAATGTAGTCACAGAAAAAGTAAATGAAATGATAGAGAAGTACAATGAGATTCACCGTGGCAGAGAATTGCTGACATTCAGTGAGTTCTGTGAATTCGAATGCGTCATCCAAGACCATGTGGCAGCTCTTCAAGAGCCAGCTATCACTGTACTGAAGACTGTAAGAGGTACACTGGGTATTTTCTATATTTGCAGGCTATAATTCAATATTTACAGTATACAGTACTGTATTTATAAAAAAAATTTACCAATTAATTAAAGTAATTATGGTAGCTACAGTAAAAACCTCAACAAATATATTGAATTGCGAAATAATTTTGTGAAATGTATCAAATGTTTTTGCTTTTTGTAATTAATTAATTAATTAATCGCTTCCTCTCAGAGATTGTTCAGAAAATGTTCAGGGAGATATGTAATCTATCTTTTGATCAATACCCTACGCTGAGATACATTGTATCTGTAAGTATTTAACAATTTAATAGCATAGATAACGATGATGATTATTATTATTATTATTAAATGTAATGTATCGTATTCTTCTTTTTAGAACATGATTAATGACATTCAATCAAAGCAAGAGGCCAAAGCGGAGAAAAGAATCAAAGAGTTCATTAATATGGAGCAACTGGTCTTCACTCAGGACAAAGTGTTACAATATAAACTGGATGAATCTGACATCCCTCAGAAGACTGGAATGGACACTAATGACGAGAGTCTCTTTGAAAGTGATGCTATTTTTAATTCCAGTGGCTGTGCATTACTAGATACAAGGATTCTAGTCCCGGACAAGTTGGTGCTCTATTATGAAGTGGGTAACTCATACGTATTTGTTTACTAAGAACAGTGATTGCAAAGTTTTTAATTCATACACTGCAAAACTTTTAAACTAATTATATATCTTGTAAGGATGATATTTCTAATTTTTTAAATATGAAGTAGGTAACATAACATGCCACGAAAACTAAATTTCAAACAATCAGTCCTTCTTCCTATAGTTAACTATATCAAAGAGCCATGCTGCGTCCCAATTCGCATACTTATACTACGACCTAAAAGTATGTACTTTTTTTGTGGAGGAAAATATATACTTTTGAGTGTAACACAGGGGTGCCCTGCTGAAAATCCAGCTTAAACCAACCTAAGCTGGTTGGCTGGTTTTAGCTGGTCGACCAGCCTGGTTTTAGAGGGGTTTTGGCCATTTCCAGGCTGATTTCCAGCCTGGTACTAGCTGGTCAGGGTGGAAAACGACCAGCTAAAACCAGCTAAAACCAACTTGACCAGCCTGGTTTAAGCTGGACATAGCTGGTTTTGGCTGGGCTCCCAGCTTGGCTAGGCTGGTCAAGCTGGTTTTAGCTGGTCATTTTCCAGCCTGACCAGCTAAAACCAGGCTGGAAATGGCTGGAACCAGCCTGGGAAATGGCCAAAACCCCTCTCAAACCAGGGTGGTCGACCAGCTAAAACCAGCCAACCAGCTTAGGCTGGTTTAAAGTGGATTTTTTAGCAGGGTGCTCAACCCTATTCCTGGCGATCGACCTTCCTGCAGTTTTCAGTTGCAGCCCTTATCAAACACACCTGCCTGTAATTATCAAGTGCTCCTCACGTTCTAAATAATTGGTTCATGTGTGTTTGATCAGGGTTGAAGCTGAAATCAGCTGGAAGGTCGATCGCCAGGAACAGGGTTGAGCACCCCTGGTGTAACAGAAAAGTATGCAAGCTTTGGGACATACTACTTCATCGTTACGCAGATCGTTGTGTTGCTTAGTTAAGAGCCCTGTCAATCATCCACATTTCTTTGGTATTTAATTTCCTACCTTATTGGAGAAGCAGCAGCAGGATAATCTCCCATTCACGAGTCTTTCATGCAGAGAAATCTCCTCAGGTCTTTGGATAATTCTGCATTCAGACGGTAATGTCCAAACACGTCTTTATAGAAGTTCAGTATTGTTGTTGCAGATGAAATATAACACAGTCAACACTATTTAAATATTCTCCAGTGGGCTAGATATTAATTAACAGTCATACAAACATCTTTACCGAAGCCTCTCTGCTTGACGCTTGGTCTCGCGCGTCCATCATGTTTGTAGTTTGTTTACACTTTTACCCGCGTTTTGTAGTTCTAATCGAATTCACATCCAATGCCAGTGTACTGTGGGCAATATCAGCGGTTAGAGTACGGACGCTTCTACACTTAAATTTTGACCGGAATAGTAAACCATCCGGGAATTTTTGGCATACTCTTTTCAACATACTACGATTTGGGACATACTAATTCTATTTTCACATACTATTTAGGACGGATAGTATGCGGATTGGGACACAGCACCAGTGTATGCATCAGTGATCTTCCTTGGTTTATCAGGTGTTACGCCCTGCTAATTGACCCCTCTGGGGTTGATCAAGCTCCAACTTGTGTTTAGGTGGCACTACCCCAACTATTGTTCTCACTTTATCCACAGCAACCTTAATGAATCCTCTGCTGACTCCATGACTGACCTTATGCTCCTGTACTTACTGGCCACTCTAATGTCCACCAAGTTGTAGCAACTTGATGGGCTTTAAACTTACTCACCAACCATTGCTTCAGCACTCTTCAACCAACTAGATCTATTTGGTTCTCTTCCTCTCACTCACCTCCTCAGAACTGTAAGAGGATGATCTGCTAGGAGTGTTCCATAGATATATACACTAGATATCGCATACGGACCCTGAGCATTTGTCAATAGCGCCGACACATTTGTACAGTGCTCCCAGCACAATGTCATTCAACTGCACTAGTCAAGACCGTGTGCCAACGTGAAGAGCTGGACTTTAGCGTTGTGTACGGGTGTAGTAACGAGCAAACGAAGAAAAGAAAGCACAAAGGCAGAACTTTTTTTTATAGGTAAGAATTCGTTGTTTACGTTTTTATGTTATGAACTTTTGTGCTCAACAAGTAACGTTATTGATGATAATACAGACACTGCATTCACTATAAGGCAACGTAGCACCAACTTTGCACTAATACTGGGCTTATGTTAGTTTTGTTGAATAAAATACGTAAACAATGCAAAAGAAATATGACAACGTTGAGATGCTGCGTGGTACCAGAAACTTGTATTATGTCGGCTAAGTGTCGTTTATAACGGAGATTCATTCACAAACAAATCGCTCCCTTCATCAGAATGAGAAGTGAAAGCAGGAGAGGGGGTGTGTTTCAGGACACGGATTAGATCAAATCTAACAGGAGGGAGGATAATACATTTACATGCACACAAACACACACTCTTTGTCAGGAATGCCCGTGCGGTCACATCCATCAATGTAGAAAAGTGATGTTAAATTATAATTTTCGTAATAAAAAAAAAAAATTGCGTACTGACTACCGGGAAAACTCCCGATCATAGATATATGTGTATATCTCTGGCTCTGGATGGTCACAGTCCTCCTCCACTACAGCTTGGTCCTGCATTCATTTCAAAGGAGCGCTACCCTGTACTAAAATGGCGGCTCTATTGATGCATTCCTTCCAATAGACAACAACAGGGCAGGCGACAACTAATGTAAATATCTATGGGAGTGTTCAAAAGTCAGAACTATATCTGGTCTTATTGATTTTAAAGCAACAGTTTTTGGGAACTCCAGTTGCTTTCCCAGGTACACGTTAAGATCCAAGTCCTGTGCAATTGTTGACAAACCAGAAGAGATGGTCCTGGCACAGCCATATCACCCTGTAGCTTAGGACTGGTTGCTCAGTGAAACTAAGCAGGGCTGAGTCTGGTTAGTACATGTATGGGAGATTACAATGGGCAACTGGGTTGAAAGTTGTGCTAGTGTGGCCAGCAGATGCCCCAGGTATAGTGATGAGGACACTATACTGTCAGTGAGCAGTTAAATGACTCTGTGGTCATTCCCTCCATCAGTCCTTACCCATCATGGTCTACCAATCATCCCATCTTGTCTCAGATTTTGTCTCAGACAATATGACTCATCTCACCTGTCATCTTCTTTTGCCACATCACAAGTCGCATGCCCATAAACTAAAGTTATGCAGGTGTCTTGGTCCAATAACAGAAAAGACTGGTTCAGTTTTGAGTCACATGTTTCAATTAAATCGTCAGCAGTAACGTTAGCACCATTGATTAAAAGTTAATGGTAATCTGTCCACACGTACATACACACAAAACATATCCATTTCATTCACTTTTCTAGGTTTCAGAAAAGGATAAAATTGTATATTGCCCAGCCTTTCTGGGTATACCTTCTGTCTATATTGCAAGTCCTATACGAGTACATATTTACCATTTTGTCATGTTAACCATCCATGTTACACTTCTATGACGCCTGCCGGACAACATGGCGGATAGTGACGGTGCACAGAATATCTGCGTTATGATTGGCCATATCATCTGTCAATCAAACTGCTGCAAAGGGTCAATTGCTGCCCCTCTCGTCCAGGCTTCCTGCTGCTGCTTTCCATAAATGCTCATCTAGCCCCAGCCAAATCACGCTGCTCCCCTAGACCAGTTACTCACTGAAGCAAAGCAGGGCTGAGCCTGGTCAGTACCTGAATGGGAGATGGCATGGAAAAATTAGGTTGCTGTTGGAAGTGGTGTTACTTAGGCCGTACTCACACTATGTACAGTTGCCTTGAACCGGGCCAAGGCACGCTTGTCCCCCCTCCCGTCTCCCCCGACGGCCCGCACTCACATTACATTCGGGCCTGGGCGCTCTTACGTCATCGATGATGCGCTCCTCAGTAAGCGCTCTCGCTCAGCACAGTGGAGATTTCTTTAGTTATATCGTTTAAGTTGTTTGATATGTGGTGAAACGCAGTCTAATATTTCGCCGAATAGATCAGCCACTTTTGACGCTCATAAACAATCATGAAGTCCTCGTGCTGCAGGAATTAGGAGGTTTGCTGAAGGTGCAGCTGACGTGCAGTGAGGGGTTTGTGTCTTTAATAATCTACGACAGTTTGCGTTCATTAAACAGTACAAATGATTAATTAATCCATATGATACAGTCCCTTAAAAGTCACGTCTCGCTTTCAGATTCGGGCTTAGGCACGCTTGCACTCACACTGTAAGCGTACCGCGCCAGAGCCCAAGTGAACCGCGCTCTGGCCCACCTCTTCCAACCGGGCCAGGGCCGCCCAAGTGTACCGTGCCTGAGCCCGATTCAGAGCACTCACACTTCTCAAACGATCCAGGAAACAGGCCTGGGCACAGTTCGGATAGCATAGTGTGAGTAAGCCCTTAGACCAACAGGGGGCATTCAACTAATGCCCCAGTATAGTGAAGAGGACTCTATACTGTCAGTGAATGCCGTCATTTGGATGAGATGTTAAACAAAGGTCCTGACTATTTTTGGTCATTAAAAATCCCATGGCACTTTTCATAAGTTAGGGTGTACCTCGGTGTCCTGGCCAAATTCCCTCCATCGGCCCTTACCACTCATGGCCTCCCAATTATCCCAATCCACCGAATTGGCTCTATCACTGAATATAAATACACTGAATATTAATACACATTACATTACATCTGAAGCTGCAGCCTTCTGTTATTTTTTCTTTGCCTTGTAAATATCTTTATCTTAACAACATTTATCTTAACAACATCTGAACATGACAGTTTTTGTCCTGTCATCCTGTAGATTGTCTACCAACGCCTCACAGACTACGTACCAATGGTTTTAATCCTCTTCATGCTGAAAGATGCGGCTAAGATACTTCGCCATCAAATGCTGGACCTGAGGGATGGAGCAGATGTGCCCAAACTGCTGAGTGAAGACTCAGAGCAAGGACGCAGGAGAGCTGATCTGAAGAAGCGTCTGGAACGTCTTATACAAGCTCAAGACCTGATCAGCACCAGATTTTGAAACAGAACTATTAAATATCAGGGATATGAATATATAGATTTAGCATCAGGACTTCACAAACTGACCACCAGACATGATATAAATGAATCGTTCACTTTATTTTAAAGTAGTAATTCTATCAAATTGGTTAAATAAGTAGCAAAGCGAATTTGCAATACATTTTAAAAATTTAAACAAAGAAAACAATTGATATTGTACACTAGACTACTTTAGTATAGGCTATTTTAATTATTTTACATTAAAATTTTGAATGCAGTGTACATTGGTTTGATTTCAATAATACTCTCTGGAAGAAATGATATTTAAAACATGTTCTGAATAAAATATTTAAAAATATACAGTATTTAATATGAGCTATGTGTAGAATTATGAAACTACGTTATTAGTGAGACCGCTGGTCAACAAGAAAACTGCAGCCAGAATTTCTGGGATTCAATGCCATGATATACTCAAAGCTAATTATTTTCACTCATTCATTTTCTTTTCGGCTTAGTCCCTTTATTAATCTGGGGTCACCACAGCGGAATGAATCGGCAGCTTATCCAGCATATGTTTTACCTGCGAATGCCCTTCCAGCTTCAACTCATCACTGAGAAACACCCATCCACACTCATTCACACACATAGAATACGGACAATTTAGCCTACACAATTCACCTATACCACATGTGTTTGGACTCGTGGGGGAAACCGGAGCACCTGGAGGAAACCCACGTGAATACTCACTGCGCCACCGTGACGCAGCCCCCCCCAAAAAAATTCATTTTCCTCACCTAGAATTAAAAACAAGCAGTTAATGAAATGCACCAGATACGATACACTGTCATCTGGGACATTGTATCATTGCACCGCTCTGCGTTGGTCCCGAACTGGTTTCAAACATTATCCACAGATGACAGAACTATACCTTCCACCATACTCTGGCGGTCAAAGGTTTACAATCTCCAGCCCCAGGCTCAGGTACCTTACTGTTCCTGACTAGTTTAGACACTGAGATTTTAACCTCCTCCCAAGTCAGTCTTCCGATGTCTGCATGATGGACGGCAGCTTTTATAATAATTTGTATTGTCTGTTTTAGAGTTTGTACAGTATCAGTTTTGTTCTCTATTATCTCCTTTCTGTCAGGAACTTGTATTTTGAATGTGATTTGCATTTATTGCCATATACTCATTTTCTATATGGGACTGCGCAATCAGCTAGTGATTTCACATTCAGCTTCAAAGCCTTGCGTGTTTGAACTTTGGACTATAAAAAAAGTTTTGTTTTCTGTTTGAGTGGCACGTGCTTCTATTTACTATGATAGAAGTTACAGAAGTTATACAGAAATCAGATGAACCTCTTTGCTTGCAGCGTGTCTGCTCAGCAAACTCATGATTAGCGACTTACTCCTTTGAATTAGCGCAGTATGAATCATCCCAGAGTTAATTTAGGTTACAAGCAGCAATTGATATGAATACCTTTTATACATTTTGTCTATTTTTCTGTCTGTGAAAATCTATACTTTCACAATTATTGTTTTGTGTTTGTGTCAACGTTCAGGAGAAGAATACTTATAGAAATTTACAACCATTCACAGATTACAACTAAGGAGAACTAAGCAGTTCCTGTAACTGGGGTCAGTGATTGATAAAGTAAACTTCCTTGTGTTTGTTCTACTTGGGTATGCTATCACATAAAGTCAAACAGTAAACACAAAAGATTTCTTATTATTATAAAAACAGTTAAATAAAACAAAGTACTCCCTTGAAAGCTGTTCTAATAATCACAATAACAGGGATATAAATTCTATAAGTAGAAGTGACTTTGGTTGGCCTCTTTAAAATGGGTTTGCTCAGTTCAGCTAATATAGGTCAGATAAGATTGATAAGGTGTCATAATTCTCTACATTCAATAAGCAATTAACTTTTACAATCAGCTTTGCAAATATGGCAGATCAGTTTCTTCATCAGAGGCTGGAGAAGAGAAATATGAGAATAAATCTTATTCTGTCGATGCCGGAAAGGTATTAGTGAATCTTATTTAAATAGGTGGGCATTAATGCCTGCTCTCAAACTAGCTAAAAATAGGAATGCAAATTTTCAACAGTTAGAAGTCAAAGAGAAATAGTTCACAACTATTAGGGAGACAAAATGTTTTGTGCTTTGAATGATTTTATCACATCTGCAACTACAATCACTAGTCTCTCACAGCACATCACTATTTTTTATAGGCTGCGTCTGAAATCGCATACATCCATACTATATCAAAACATCATGGGAAATGATAGCATAGTAATATACCAATGAACTTTAAATTAACAACAATTTAACAATGACTCAGTTTATCTCCAAATATATGATAAGTGAGTCGTTTCATGTGTTATCTGATATTTATTTCCTTACCAACAGAGAGCATTATTTTTATTGCTGTGGTTTCTGTTAATAAATAATGGACAAAGTTAGCAGCCCTGCCCACATCTCCTGTCAAACTTTTATTTTTCACACAGTGTTAAGTGCTAAGGTAAGGGATAACCATTCTTTTTTTTTCATTACCTGGAGAAAATTTAAGTACAGCAACAATTTGGCTTATTGCAAATACACTTTTATTTAGAAAAAAATTATCTTTTTTTTTTTTTTAGAAATTGATAATTCATTTCAAGACAAACTATGGATGGTCCGGACAAGCTTAAAAACTATTACTCTCAGGATGAAGGGAGGTACAGCATACAGCCTCGTTTTTTAATAGTTACATTCATTTGTTTAAAAAACGACAACTCCTATAAAACAATTTGTTCTCCCTTATATTCTCTTTAATTGCTTATTAAATTAAATAAATGAAAATGTAATTATTGGTCTAAATAAGATCTAAATAACGTCTTTGCTTTTTCCTTTCTCTTGATATTTTAATTCTAAAGCTCATTTTCTGACTCACAATCTCATGGAGCGTTTCACGATCATTTCGCTGAGTCTGTCCAGCCTTTGATCGAGCTGGTAGACTCTCTGAGGGTAATCGGCATTGACAAGGATATAGATCTGCCGTCCATTGCAGTTGTGGGAGATCAGAGTTCTGGGAAGAGCTCTGTTTTGGAGGCTCTCTCTGGGGTGGCTCTGCCTCGAGGAAGTGGTAAGATTGAAATCACTTTTACATTACAGTATTGGAACTAAACAATAATTGCATGAGTTAATTATTACAATGGAACAGCTTGTTATTAATAGTATTCTTCAGGAAAAAAAAAAAAAATTGGTTATTTATCAGATGGCTTGTTAAGTGAGCTTTACAAATTAGGCAAACATCTTCCATGAATGAGACAACAGCGGTTGTATTTTAAATAATTTATTAAAAACTGTGAAAAAATACAGGCTTAATGTCTATTTTATATTGTTGTTACAACTCCGAACTCCACCATAACTGAAATGCGCATGAATGTTTGTTATTTGCCTTGTTCTTTTAGGTTGTTATATATAATAACAATAATAAATGATACAAAAATATATATAATTTTAATTAAACACAATGTAGCCAAAAATATCCCAAAATTAATGAAAAATGCATAGATGATAATTACAACAGCACCAATAAAGCATAATAGTTCAATTAAATGAAAATTATGTCAATTTGCTCACCATTGTGTCTGTCCAAATTATTTATGGGTCTTCCATTTTACCCCTTTTAAAAGATGTAAGGTAAGTCTTTTGTGACTATAGAATGTATCAGTAAAGTTTCAGCTCAAAATATCCATCAGATTTTTTATTATATATTGCATAATATGCCCAGCAAGTGACAGAGACAGATGTGGATGAAGCAGAGATTCAGTTTAGGAGTCAAATATAGCAAGTCAATTTATTTGATGTATTTGTGGTGGAGTTTATTCAAGCTTCACACACAAATGTCAATATAAAGTTTGCGTTGCACACACACACATTTTCCTTTGCACTGTTGCATGTCTACTTGCAAAAAATGTGACAGGATACAAGTTAATATACACTGCTATATCCATTTTGCTACTCTACAAAATAATTCCTGTTGTATGTTTGTATCTTCGTATATTGCATATCCTTGTTTATGTCCTTACATATAGTTGTACTGACAGTATGTGGCTGTCCTTTTTATAATAAGCATGCACTGTTTAATAAACATCTTAAATTTGTAAAACTCATGCAACTCTTGAGTTGCAGCTGATCACAGAGAGTTGGAACAGATCTTTTAACTGTAGTTTCTTTGCAAATCCTGTTGTACCACATGTTGTGGTGGACCTCAAAATTGCTGGGATTTGGATCCTATTTTAGGATCAGGATTTTTTTTTTTTTTTATAGATTTGTTGTGTTTATATCACTCCAGTATGACAGTGGACATACTACACCTACACACAATTCTGTCCAAACAGCATCCAAAAGTTGATTTTGCATCATAGATGCCCTTTTATTCATTAGAACACAATGGTGTTGTGAAAGGAGATATGGAGCCAGGGGTTGAATCTAAACTCAGTTTTATTAGAGTAGTCAGGCAGGCAAGGGTTGAAACAGGAGCAGACAGTCATACACAGAACATTCAAAGTCTAATCCAAATACAGACAAAGGGGTCAAGATGGGCAGCAAACAGTCAACAAATGATATAAACAATCCAAGGGTCAAAACACGGAGAGGCAAAACACAAGGAGAAAGGTTTGTAATGTCCACAAGACTCAGCAATGAATGTGAATATGGTGTATTTATAGTCCAGGTAATTAATGATAATGTCCTTCAGCTGTGTGTGTTATCAGGGTGAACTTGAAACCGGTGTGTCAACACAGGGTATGATGGAATTTGTAGGTGGTGATTTGTAAATTTGATTTGATGGGATAGCCCCACTGTTTTTATGGGATAGCTGCACCTGGTCTGGAGGGTGGGGCTGAGGGGGAGAATTGATGGCTGGGGCCAATCAAGTCTTCACAGTGAACTACAGGAGAGACATTGGAGATATAGATGAGATAATAGGTATCATATGTAGGATGTAATCTGTTATTGTTAATACTGTACAGTTGAAGTCAGAATTATTGGCCCCCTGTTTATTTTTTCCCCAATTTCTGTTTACGAAGAGAATAATTTTTTTAACACATTTCTAAACATAATAGTTTTAATAACTCATTTCTAATAACTGATATATTTTATTTTTGCCATGATGACAGTAAATAATATTTTACTAGATATTTTTCAAGACACTTCTATACAGCTTAAAGTGACATTTAAAGGCTTAACTAGGTTAATTAGGTTAACAAGGCAGGTTAGGGTCATTAGGCAAGTTATTGTATAATGATGGTTTGTTCTGTAGATTATCGGGAAAAAAAATATATAGCTTAAAGGGGCTAATAATTTTGACCCTAAAATGGATTTAAAAAAATTAAAAACTGCTTTTATTCTAGCCAAAATAAAACAAATAAGACTTTCTCCAGCAGAAAAAACATTATCAGACATACTGTGAAAATTTCCTTGCTCTGTTAAACATTTGGGAAATAATTAAAAAAGAGAAAAAAATTCAAAGGGCGGCTAATAATTCTGACTTTAACTGTATATGGAGTACCCACGAGACTCACTAAAGGGCACCCCAGTCATTTGTATACCACACCAACCATTTACCTGGGGCTGGTGTCACCAGCAGTGTGCAAGATAAAACATAGTTTAGTTTTGACATTAAGGGATGCTAAGTTACAACTTGCACACTACTAAATATTTTTGTGTGGCACCACTGAACTTAGTTTAAAAATAATGGTACATTCCAGCTAAATATTTACAGCAGCCTCTGATCATGTATAATGGTAGAAATGACAGCAAGATTAGTTTACATTGATGAGCTTGTGATATTAACGAAGAGCAATCTCCCTCTGCTCACAGCCCATCATTTCATTTTTGACTATAAAGTAATGTAGCTACTGTACTATATAAATGTATTTGGCCCCTGCATTTTTCATTGTGTTCACAATATGCTGTGGTTTTCTTGAAGCAACACATATAAATGCAGAATTATTTTAGAGCCGTTTAACAACATAAAAACTTCTTATTGCTATACGCTTATTTCACGCGGCCGTCATTTTAAAACATGAAAGCAAGGCTGCGGTGGGAAGAAACCCGGAAGTATAGGATCAGCACTGTAAACATTGCAACAACATGCTGTGTACTACAAACCTCCAGCTGTTGCTGCGACTTCAAAATGCAGATAGGGTGTAAACATCACTTTAATGTCATTCAGTTCAGTTTAATTTAAACAATTAAAAGCATATTAGGCATCAAACAACATCACAATCTATTTAAGAGTAATACGCTTAAGGGTCCTCCTAGGCTTCAGTTCATGGCAGCAGGTAAACACCGGTGAGCGATAAAACAATGCAGTCCTCTGTGGCACATCTTCGTGTTGTCTGTAACAGCGTTGTCCCGGTACTGAAGTTTTAAAAACGTCCATTTCCCGCTAACATTTAAGCGCCGCTGAGCGCGCTCATAAACACTACTGATTTGCCATAGTATTCACCAGTGCTCAACAGAATGACTGTGAAGGTCATCAGTTCACCGCTCTTCACAGATTGTCTGTGTTTGCACTCAGTAAACAGCGGTGAGTTTGGTGAACTGATGACGTTCACAGCCAATCACAATCATTTCTATTGAGCACGTGAACACAATGCCAAATCAGCGCTGTTTAAGAACGCCATCAACAGCGCTTAAATGTTAACGAGAAATGGCCGTTTTGTTTTTATTTCATTACCAAAATTTTGTATCGTGACAAGTCTAATAGAGTGAAAGAATCAGTTCATTAACTTGAGTTTGATGAATGGCATCTAAAATGTGTGTTTGAGAAAGAAAACGCTAGCTAAGTAGTGCCATTACCCTTAACTTAGCTGAAAATGAGGTCTAATATCCCTTTTTATTTTCACTATTCATTCACTCGGAAGGCAGTGAAATTATAAATTTGTGTCACTTTCTCTTCGCTGATAAGATAAACAGCCAGGTACACAGTATTCCTGTGTGACTCAGGTGATACTTCTGGGTTTCTTCTCACCGCAGCCTCGATATCGCTGTATATAATGGCGGCCGCGCGAAATCAGTCTATTACTTAATTTAATGCAACTGCAATACTTTACAGAGAGTCTCAATAACTGAAATTGAAGTAAAAACTAATTTAGTTACAAACTAGCTAGTAGATACCAAGCCTCTTTTGTGGACTTTATGTTCAAGTTTAAGAATGAACTTATGAACTGCTGGTGCAACCCTACTTTGGACAACACCCCCCATCATGCAATGCGCCAATCAGCCCTCTACAGCTGATACCAATCTGGACGCTGACGCACGCACACAAAGTTATTATCACTCATTACACACACAATATAATCTTCACTCACATACTTATCATTGCTCAGTTTTGTATTACTTAAGCCGAAGTCACACTACAGTTTGAGCTTGCGAAATTCTGTCGTACGACGCTGCGAAAAGGGGCGGGGTTAAACAAGATGATTAGACATTTAAAAAAAGCCAGCGATTGCTCCATGTTTTAAAATTCTGTTTATAGAGGTTATGTTTTGATTCTGGATTGGTCTCACGCAGTCAAGTGATGCGATTTCGCAGGTCAGAGTTCACCAAGCTTGAACTTTGCACCGCAGCGAAATGCGAAACTCGACGCATGACCCTTCGTTTCCGGTCTGACGCATTCGCGTGAGTATGAATGGAAGTCTATGAGGAGTAAAGTCCAGTGCGACCGCGGCTTTACTGCTAGTGTGCATTTCTCAACCTTTTCCTGTTCCTGCCTGTCATGTTTTGAATCTTGGACTGACTGTTGGATCATTGCTTGTTTGCCGTCTGCCCCGACATTTACATATGTATTGGATTACACTTTCGGATTACCCATTTTGCTCCTGTTTGACCTGTGCCAGTATGACCATCCCTTCTTCTAATAAATGCTGCATTTCAAACTTGCCTCTATTGTTCGTATCATCATAACATAATCACTCAAGAATGAAGGATTGTAGGGAATAGAGTCTGAATAGTAACTGTTTAATACTCCACAACAGGGGTCTCAATTACAACAATTGGATGTATATTTGAAATGTAGTTCTTATTGTTTAAAATTTCTGCATACACATATTAATTACATAAATCTTTTATTATTTTAGGTATTGTCACTCGTTGTCCTCTTGAGCTCAAATTGCGAAAGCTACGGAAAGGACCATGGTCTGGAACTATTTCTTACCATGATCACAGAGAGACATTTCATGACCCATTAAAGGTGGATTACCTTGTCAGAAAAGGTCAGTATGAACAGAAACCTTTAAAAATTTACTACTGAACACTAGTGGAGCTTAAAGCCTAGAGAATGCTTTGGTTTTTATGACTTTTATGCAAGGGTCCACGTATGTTATGCATATTTTATTCCCAGAATAGAATCTGCATTTTTATCATTCATAACTTCTGTAGATAGACAGCACAAAGATTGGATTCAAACTCAGCAGTGTCAAGAATATACTTGTATGCACCACTATTAAATACCCTGCCTGTGTATTCAACAGCACAAGATGAGCTTGCTGGAACTACAGTGGGAATCTGTGATGAGCTCATCACTTTAGAGATTTCATCTCCTGATGTGTGTGACCTCACTCTGATCGATCTACCTGGTATAACCCGTGTGCCTGTGCATGGCCAACCTGATGATATTGGTGATCAGGTGAGTGTCCTCAAAGTAGTTTCAGGTAGGACGACATCTGACAAAGATGAAGCTCATTATTGCTTGGCCCTGCCCTCACTTTATTTGCATGGCTCTCAGCCACCACCTCCTCTCACAACAAAAGGGTTACATATTTTGCAAACTTTCATTTAACAAGGTATTTGACCAGCCTCTATTGGTAAAAATCCACTCATTTTTGAACAACCCTCATTATTCCAGTCTGCTCCTTGATAGATAATCAAATATTTTGGATGATTCTGTATAATACCTATAGCTATTTTTTTCTGTAATAAATTAGGTTTACTGAACAAGGAATGGATCCATTTAACATTCAATTGTCCAGGAGAGGCTGGTCCAAATATAGTGACTCATTAAAGTGCAGTCAGTTTCTTATATTGTCAAAGACATTTTAGCCCCAACTAATAAGTCTAAGGGTTTTGCGCCTGAGCATATTTTGTGCAAATACCAGTTGCTTCCCAACACACATCTGATATGTTGTATTTATTACATGCTGCTCTGATATTTTATAGATTCTATTTAGTTTTTTTAGTCATTTACAGTGCATCCGGAAAGTATTCATAGTGCTTCACCTTTTTCACATTTTTGTTACAGCCTTATTCCAAAATGGATTAAATTAATTTATTCCCTCAAAATTCTACACACAATACCCCATAATGAACAAATATATATTTTTTAAATTGTTGACAATTTATTAAAAATAAAAAAACCTGAAAGATCACATGTACACAAGTATTCACAGCCTTTGCTCAATACTTTGTTGATGCCCCTTTGGCAGCAATTACAGCCTCAAGTCTTTTTGACAATGATGCCACAAGCTTGGCACACCTGTCTTTGGGAATTTTTGCCCATTCCTCTTTGCAGTACCTCTCAAGCTCTATCAGGTTGGATGGGTAGCGATGGTGTACAGTCATTTTCAGATCTCTCCAGAGATGTTCAATGGGATTTAGGTCTGAACTCTGGCTGGGCCACTCAAGGACATTTACTGAGTTGTTGTGAAGCCACTCCATTGATATTTTGGCGGTGTGCTTTGGGTCATTGTCCTGCTGGGACCGTTGGCCCACTCTTGAGGTCAAGATCATTCAGGATGTCTCTGCACATTCCTGCATTCATCTTTCCCTCTATCCTGACTAGTCTTCCAGTTCCTGCTGCTGAAAAACATCCCCACAGCATGATGCTGCCACCACCATGCTTCACTGTAGGGATGGTATTAGCCTGGTGATGAGCGGTGCCTGGTTTTCTCCAAATGTAACGCCTGGCATTCACTCCAAAGAGTTTAATTTTAGTCTCATCAGACCAGAGAATTTTATTTCTTATGGTTTGAGAGTCCTTCAGATGCCTTTTGGCAAATTCCAGGTGGGGAGTGGCTTCCGTCTGGCCACTCTACCATACAGGCCTGATTGGATGATTGCTGCACAGATGGTTGTCCTTCTATAAGGTTCTCCTGAAGCTCAGACAGAGTGACCATTGGGTTACTGATCACCTCCCTGACTAAGGCCCTTCTTCCCCTATCACTCAGCTTAGATGGCCGGCCAGCTCTAGGAAGAGTCCTGGTGGTTCAAAATCTCTTTCACTTACAGATGATGGAGGCCACTGTGCTCATTGGAACTTTCAGAGAAGCAAATTTTTTCTGTAACCTTCCTCAGCCTTGTGCCTCGAGACAATCCTGTCACAGAGATCTACAGACAATTCCTTTGTCTTCATGCTTGGTTTGTGCTTTGACATGCACTGTCTACCCTGGGACCTTATATAGACAGGTGTATGCCTTTTCAAATCAAATCAAATCAAAAATATTTTTTCACATTGTCATTATGTGTGTAGAATTTTGAGGAAATAAATGAATTTAATCCATTTTGCAATAAGTCTGTAACAAAAAAATGTGGAAAAAGTGAAGCGCTATGAATTTTTTCCAGATGCACTGTAATGATTTAGCTCTAAGGAAATAGTTAGATTATTAAAAAAAAAAAAAGTAGGTAATGACCTTTACATATTGTTGCCAATATGCAGATAGTTTTAAAATAATAGATATTTCCAGAGATTGGTGCATCCCTCATAACTTTAGATTCCTTTGTTTTGAAGTATAATGGTCTCATGTTCTTTTATGTTGAATTTATCATTCCCTTCTCCCTAACCAGATGTCTATACTCTTTAGATCAAGAACTTGATACGAAAATATATTGCCAAAAGTGAAACCATCATTTTAGTGGTTGTGCCCTGCAATGTTGACATAACCACAACAGAAGCACTAAGAATGGCACAAGATGTAGATCCTGAAGGACACAGGACTCTTGGTTTGACAACCTTTTTGCATTTCTGAACACATTTGCATCTGTCATTTGGGTGATTCTTGCTTACCATAACCTTTACATTTTTTTTTCTCTTGAATGCATGGATTAGCAATTCTCACAAAACCAGATCTCATTGACAAAGGAGCAGAGAGTGATGTTTTGAACATTGTCCAAGGCAAAATTGTTCCTCTCAGCAAAGGCTACATTATTGTGCGATGTCGAGGTCAGAGCGACATCAATAGCCAAATCCCTCTTGATGAAGCTATGGAGATGGAAATGGAGTTCTTTAAGAACCACCATTATTTCAGGTGATTAATAGCCTAAACTAAACATCGACGAATGCTGTAGTTTTTCTCAGGGTCCCTACTCTAAGTCAAATATCAAATTCTCCCACTTTTATTTTTACTTTCACTGACCAAAACTGCTGAATGTCCATGACCTACGATTGATAGATAAACAGGTAGCTGTTGTGTTGAGCAGTCCTTTCAGAATTTTGAGATTCTGCAATCACTGAATTTAATGCCACATCAAGCATATGGTTAAAATTTTAGCTTGCATTTAAAAGAAATGTGTTTTCTTTATTGATTATTCAACCTTGTTTCCAAATACTAGGTCCATTAGTAATAAAACTCAAACAATACAATACAATTACTTCCTATACTTCCTAAAACGAGACTGATATTGCACATCAGTAAGCCTAATAGTGTGTTTACACAGATGAAGCATTATATATGAGTTATTTACATGTTAGGTCTATTCAAAGATGCTATTAGACATCCTGCAGCGATATTCGCATGAATGACACAATTTGAGTGAATGACACAGTGTAACTTAATTGTTTTAGACGTGATTCACGTTATTGCTTAAGTTGAAAATTCTGAAATTTGGCAGACATTTGCACCACATTAACCAATCAGGAGATTGCTCAAGTAGCGTGATCGTGACCTAGCGCCTGTAGTTGGTGTCCTTAAGGTAAATCCTCCTGCTGACACGGGACAACAGGTAATCAAACTGGAACCGTCTCAGTCGGAAGTACAGCTAATAGCGACTGTCATCCAGGCAAAGCTTCTGGAGGAGTTTATGAACTCATTAAGCTGGGTGGCACTCTGGAGGATCTGATGAACCCAGACACGGTGCCAAACGAATCTATGCTGTTTTTCAGCCTTCCACAGCACATAAAGCTCAGCTACTCTCTCATTAAAATCCAAGTCAGCCATTTTGCATCAACTAGAGTCACCGGGCAGACAGATGCCCCTCCCATGACACAAATCCACGTCTATTCTGAAGTGAATTTCATGCAGGAATGAAGCGAGTAAACTCAAAATGTTCAAGCATACAAATACGCATGAATAGCGCAATCTATTCACGTAAGCCATGTCTGGTGTGAAGGCCCCATAAGATTTGTCAACAACAATATGATGCTATTATGAGAATATTCCAGATGCCAAATAAATGTAAAACCTACATCAAATTTTTTTTTTTTTTTATCAAAGCAAACTCTTACCTTACAGAATAAATCAATTGCACTGCACCATCTAGGTCACAGATGTCAAATCCTGTTCCTGGAGGGTCACAGCTCTGCACATTTTGGCTTTAACGCTAAATAAACACACCCGATCAAACTAATTGAGTCCTTCAGGCTTGTTTGAAACCTACAGGTAAAAGTGTTGAAGCAGAGTTGCGGCCCTCCAGAAACTGGATTTGACACCTGTGCTCTAGGTCATAGGTCTCAAACTCAATTCCTGGAGGGCTGCAGATCTGCACTATTTTGCTCCAAACCTAATCGAACACAGCTGATGCAACTAATCAAGGTGTTCAAGACTCTTTTGAACTCCTCGATTATTTAGATCTGAGTTTGATTAGGGTTGGAGAAAAACTGCGGTTCTGCAGGAATATGTTTGAGACCTATGATCTAGCAGATTCCTCATACAGTAATTGATTGATTGATTGATTGATTGATTGATTGATTGATTGATTGATTGACAGCTCTCTACTGAATGAAGAAAAAGCATCTACCCAGTGCCTGGCAAAGAAACTGACCAAAGAACTGGTTGATCATATCAAAGCAAGTAGTAATTGATGATATTCACCACTTTTTTATTAATTTGTTTTAAATTAAACGTGTTAAATTTAACTATCACAATTGGAATTGTTTTATATAACTGATGTATCCAAATATATTCTTATGGACACAGGAATCACTCCCAAACTTGACCGAACAGATTCAGACTAAATTGCAAAGTGTGCAAGAAGAGCTCAAAAACTACATTCAGGGACCACCTCTGGAAGAAGAAAAGATGGGGCCTTTTCTCAGTACGGTAAGAGTTCCAAAAATAAATTAAATCTACCTTTAAATAATGCCACAGACTTTAATAATAATTACTTTATTTATTTTCGTATATAGATAATAATAGATTTCAGCGATAAAATAAATGAACTGAGTAGAACAGGGCATTCAAATGACAAAAACATTCATGCGCTCCTGCGTCCAGTGTTCAAGAAATGGGACATCTTCCTGAGAAGCACTGAAACATCATGTAAGTCAAGATATGTTAAAAGCATTTTCACAAGCCTGTGACAAGATCACTAAACCTGACTTTTACATTATCAATCTTTACAAATTTAGTCAATGCAAAGGTGAAGGAAATGATTGAAAAATATAATGAGGTTCATCGTGGCAGAGAACTGCTGACATTCAGTGAGTTCTGTGAGTTTGAAAACGTCATCCAAAAACACGTGGCAGCCCTTCAAGAGCCAGCTATCAATGTACTGAAGACTGTAAGAGGTGTGCTGAGTATTTTCTACATTCATTGTTTAAAATGTTTAGCAATTAGCATTTTTAAAGGAACACTCCACTCATTTAAACAGTTGAGTTTTACTATTTTTGAATTAGATTGGACTTTTTAGCATCTTGCTCAAAAATGACCAAAGAATAAATGCAATTCAACCATTTTCATATTTAAAGCTTGACTCTTCTGTAGTTACATTGTGTACTAAAACCATCGGATAATGAAAAGTTACTACTTTCTAATAGAGCTGCACGATTCTGGCTAAAATGAGAAACAGGATTTTTTTTGCTTAAAATGAAAATCACGATTTTCTCACGATTCTGTAGATGTAAAAGAAAAGGTGAATATGAGTAGGCTATTATTATTGTTACTTCTCAAATATATGGTAAAACAACTATAATAATATTAGGCCTATGTGCAGGTCTACTGTTGGTTAAAATGCTAATTTTTGTATAGACTTTGAATGGTGGACCTGAACAGACTTTAAACATGTCCTGGTTGTTAGTTCACAGTGAAGTGATGACATCAGAATACAACTATTCATAATTCTGAAGTTGAATTATTATGTTTGAGACATATGCGTGTCATTTGTCATTGACAACATTATTAGACCATTTTTTTTCACTGGTAAAATGAGACATTTGTCATTATCAAATTCCCTCCTGCATTTTATTCAACATTATAGAGGCTAGAGTGGTTATACTGACACTATTAAACATCCCAATCCCAATTCTATTTTTGTACCCCTACCCCTTCCCCTTCCCCTTGGCCCTTACAACCGAGGGTTAAGGGGAAGGGCTTCAAAACCTACCCCTAAGAATTGGGACTGCACTTCAACACCTGAACACGTCATCATATGTCATCGCGACTGCTGTAGTTATTCCAGTTGTGTTATTTTTTGGTATTTATCTTCAGGAAATCACTGAAGGGATATATTATGTTATCATAACGATTTAATGTGGCAATAAGATCGTAACTATACTGTGCATTTACACAGCGGCCGTATTCGTCTATGTAAACACACCAAAAACAACATTAACATTATAGCAGACACTGTAAAAAGCACATTTTCAGCCACTAGACTTCTCTGACAGGGTATGCAAGGGTCATCGAGTGTCAGAATGTTGTGGGACTGCTGTACAAGAGTTATGATTATGGATTATAGATCGCAAAATTTAGCGTTTTTTTTTTTTTTTTTTAAAAGCATGATGGTAAAACATGAACCCGGTTATGAATATATTAAAACATATGTTTGTTTGTCGTAAAAATTCGTAATAATGACAAAAAATACTAATTTGTGGATCTCCTTACTTCCGGGTGCTGTGAAACTGCCGTTGTGGCAGGTGTATTCTGGGAAATTTTCTTACCCCTCCGTTTCAACTGTGCTCCTGAAAAATCTTCGTTCGAAGGGGTGTATACCCCTTGCCCTTAGCCCTACGCCTTCAAGCTAAAGAGAATTGGGACACCACTACCCCTTGACGGGAATGCGCAAAACGAGGGGTAGGGGTAAGGGCTAAGGGGGAGAATTGGGATTGGGCCTAATTCTCATGCACAATACTCTGTGTTTGCTATGAAAAAACAACATATCAAATGCTTGTTGTAATCATAACTCCAAAATGCGATATGATCATTTAAATGATGTGTGCACCAGTTTTACATTTCACTGCCAAGAGTGGTTCATAGCTGCCGTCACTTTGAGAGAAAAAAAACAAACAAACATGCAAATCATACTTCCCGCGCGGCTCCTAAACGGTCGCTGTGTGCTACAAACGTAACGTTATTTACAACTTTATTACCTGTTATTCACAGCCTATGCAGGTTTTTTCACTAAAGTATACATAATTCACGGGCACGCACATGTTTTCTCGGTTATAAATGCGTGTCAGCTCACGTGTGACTTCGCGGCCATGACTACATCCTTACATTAAGAGAGAAATAAAATTTTTGGGTGAATTATATCTTATAAATACAGTATGTGACACTTTTAGCACCATTTGGCGGTGTCCATTAGGGTTGGGGGATGCTGACCAATTTGGCATCGTACGATGTCTAATGTGAAACATCGTGACGGATGATGGCATCGTCGTCATAGGCGTCGGAGAATTTATTATTCATGAATAATTAATTAAAGAGCCCCTATTATGGGTTTTTGAGAATGACCTTCCATGTAGTGTGTAACAGCTCTAAGTGAAGTGAAATACCCAGCTAAGGCTTAAATCTGATTGCATAGTGTTTAAAACTATTGATTCATTTATAAAAGAGCCGACTCATAGTGCTTCAAATGAATCGTCTTTATAACAAGTCTTTAGCCGTTTCGGTGTGACGTCGATACAAAACTTAAGCCCCGCCCATTTGTTGCGTGCGCAAACCCGGGAAAATTAAAACCTGACCTTAAAAATATATTTGGCTGAATCGTAGAAAAGCTGAATTAAGATTGCGTGTAGGGTCGAATCGAGATCGCAATATTTTTTTGATTAATCGTGCAGCCTTACTTCTAAGTCAGGGGTGCTCAACTCTATTCCTGGCGATCGACCTTCCAGCTGATTTCAGCTCCAACCCTGATCAAACACACCTGAACCAATTATTTAGAACGTGAGGAGCACTTGATAATTACAGGCAGGTGTGTTTGATAAGGGCTGCAACTGAAAACTGCAGGAAGGTCGATCGCCAGGAATAGGGTTGAGCACCCCTGTTCTAAGTCGACATATCTAGAAATTATACTCTCATTCTGGCGTAATAAACACGAAACTTTGCTGCCATACCATGGCTGGAGCAGGAGCAATGATATTAAGCAGAGATCTTAGCACATGATGTAACTACAGAAAAGACAAGCTTTAAATAGGACAATTATTGACATTTTTTGTCATTTTTAAATTTGATGTTAATGGTCTAATCCATAGGGCTCAAACTCAATTCTTGGAGGTTCGCAGCTCTTCACAGTTTTGGTACAACCCTAATCAAACGTAGCTGATACAACATGATTTTCAAAACTACAAGAGAATATTTAGCATGTGTGAGTTGGAGGTGGTTAAAGCTAAACTGTGCAGAGCTGCGGCCCTCCAGGAATTGAGTTTGAGACCATTGGTCAATCGATTTATTGATCTATGCTAAACTAAGCTAAGCTAAGCGCGCTCCAGCCAGGCCCAGAGATAGGCTAAATGGATCAAAAAAAGGTAAAACTCAACTCTTTAACTCTAGAGGATTTGTGAAATGCACACATTTTCAAAAACAGTGTAGTATTAAATATGCTTAAATATGTTTACTTGTCAATTCATTTTTAGAGATTGTTCAAAATGAGTTCAGGGAAGTATCCCAGATAGCAAGCCGACATTGAATCAATGTCGATTATTGGTTATAAGCGTCAGTATCAGTCGTCGATCAAATTTCGACATTGAATCAACGTTCTTTATTTGGTCGGTACGTCGGAAGGTTATTACATCGAGAATAAAACATTGATTCAATGTCGAAATGAAGTTGACTCTTCAACATATAGGCTACCCGACGCATCTGGTCGAAATCATAACATTGGTTCGATGTCGAAATGAAGTTGACTCTTCAACATATAGGCTACCCGACGCATCTGGTCGAAATCATAACACTGGTTCGATATTGAAACTTGATTGGTGGACTCGGAGTCGGTTCTTCTGCGCGAGTCAGCGTGAGGCGCAGGTGCTGCTCATCATTTGAATCAACTAACAAACCGAAGGCAGCGGACGGAACTGTAAGGTAAGCACGTTGTATTCGACGTTTCACATGTTTTATTTGTCGTTTTCCCAAGAATTTATGTCAAAATGTAACTTTTTAGATGTGTAAATTAACACTTTACCACTTCCTATACGTTTTTAGTAAGCCCATGTCGCCCTGTGCGTACCCAGGCTATTAACTGCAGCTGATCTATAAAGGTAACGTTAAGGTAAATGAAAAGCTGTTTTGGTTATTTAATTTTCGATTTCAACACGATTAACTTCTTTATGACTTCAATGCTTTTTAACCTGTGTAAAATATAAGATGATCTGTCAAATCGATTTGGAATGAGCATAAAACACATATGTAAGTTAATGTTGCTCTAGCTAACGTATAGGCTAAGTTATGAGAAACGGTTCACAAATAACATTACGCATCATCGAGCTAACGTTAAACGAGATTTTTTAACACGTTATTACGCTAGCGAAGTGAATCGCTGTCAGTTTACTGTTTTGTTGCTCTATTTTTTTCTACATTTAGTGACGAACTCTTCGCCAGAGACGGTCCACAGCATTGAATGGGAAAAGCTTATAGAGGTAAAGTTGGTTTTATATTTGCACATTCGTTCATTTAGAAGTCTCTATATTGTTTACCATGTTACTTTGAATATTCGATCGAAATTAGCATGCAAGTGTGACTTCAAAACAACATAAACACTGTTTAGTTGACTGTAAACAATGTTGTACTTTGATAGTCATTTGCTGCTAATATGATTTCCCTATTTAGAATTTGCAAAGAATACTTTTCTGACATTATATTATTGAGGAGAATGTCTGAATATCCGAATATAAAACCAACTTTACCTCAATTGTTCACAAACCATGCTTGTCTGTTTTTTTTCTGATTGTAGTGCTATGTTCTGGTGTGCATTTTTTTTTATTTTCCTGTTTATTAAAATTTATTTTGTCTACATGCTTTTCTCTTGAGGTTACTGCAGTTTACTTGTACAAGTATCTAAACAAATGTTTGTAAACGCATTTATTTTGAAAAATATTTAATATCATTAAGCTTTTTAGAATTTCACAAGAAAATGAAATCCAAGATCATTTAATTTCTAACAAAATACCATGTTAACTTAATATTCTGTGTGAGGAGGAGTCAAAAATTGTGGCAATTTTATGGTACCAATACTGTGGGTTGAACTGAAAATTTACCTTGGAATTGTACTTTGTAAGAGTAGATACTGTACCTGGTGAGATTTTCCTACTGAGTAACATGTTTTTTTTTTCTTACAATTTTTTTTAATGGCAGTTTCTCTGAAATCTCCAGTTGAAGACATCAAGATCTGTAACCTGTGCCTGGACGGACGTCTATTCCAGTTCTGCCTACACCACACTAATCTCTCTGCCTATGTATGGATCACTGACTATTATGTTCTCTGAAGGTATTACTGGAGCGAAAGAACAGCACCCATGACTGAAGTTTCTGTTAGTGACCAGTATATTTGAAGTCTGAGAAAGTTTTTTTTTTTTTAACAAGTTGCAAATTTTTTTTTTCCTCTCTCACACAAAGAGACCAAATGACTGGTTGTGCCTATAGTACAGTGTACTGACAATCTTTTAGCGTTTTTATGGTTGTATTAAATGCATCTTTATTGTTACAAAAATCTTAAGTAATTGTCACAACACAATGCACATTTGAGTTTTAATGAGAAGGAGAATTACCCAACAGGGCTCAACACTTAGGATTTTTTTCCTGGCCTGGTGTGGAATTTAAATTTGAAATTAAGATGGAGAGCAGGAAGTAAAAAAACTGAATAGGAGACGTAAAGGAAAGTCCGTATTTTTTAAATTCATACCATATTACAAAGAAGAAATAAATAGAAATGTTATGAAGAGGACCGTTTTTTACTGAAATAAAATGTATGCTCAGCTCTGACGAGACAGTTTAAAGTAGTTTTGTTTTTTTACATATAGATTTTCATTGCTTTAAAATATTTTAATGTTTTTATATTTACAGTTTGTATATAAAACGAACGCTTAGCTTATTGTTCGCAGTGATCGTTATAATAGGATCATGTGCATTGCATATGATTATTCAGTATACGTTACATTCTTTGGTCGCAGCACTGTATTTTATTTATTGCATTTAGTCATTAAACAATGATATTTTGAAAAAAAAAAAATAATTGTAATTAATAAACAAGCTTGCAATTCTTACCGGTTGTTGTAATATTTGAAGCTTGTTCTCAGACAAGTGTCTGGGTCACTAATACTTCGTATTTCTGGAAAATCCGAGATGGAATTCTAGTAAATGGTGGCACTGTAGACGAATGGCTTCCCGATTGTTTCACACAACCTAAAATAATTTGTTTTTATTTATTGACCTTGCTAATCCAGCAAGAATATTTTTTTCTATGGTTGCATCTGAATTTTAGTTTCTGTGATTGTATCTTTCTAAATTCATTAAATAAATGTTGTTCTTTAAACAGTTTAAACATTGTGATTTAAACCTGTGTTTTGTTAATTTTGTTACTATGCACATCTGAAATAAAATGCATTTTTTACTCTAATGAAAAATACATGTTGAAATAGAACACAAATAGACAAATGTATTTAATATTCTACAGTTTTACTTTTTGAGTAAATGGTTTTGACTATTTTAGTCAGTAATTTAAATGTTTTCTCTGTTTGTTTAAGTGTAGAAGGTTTGAATGAATTCATGCTCTTAACATATATTCACAGCTGTGTGTTTGTATCAATAAAAATGATGACAGATTGTGGTGTGTTTTGTTATATACAGAATAAATTATATTATGTATTCTTGTAAAAAAATGGTGATTAGGTAATATGGATTGGTTTAATGTTGAAAATGTTGTTTAAGCATTCATTTAAACGTTAAATCATTTAGATAGATTTTATGTTGAATATGTGTGGATTCTATGTTGTTCCAATCGACTTAAAATCAACATCGTTTCAACATTAGATAGACAAACTAATTAGGTCGATTATATGTTGAATATGTGTGGATTCTACGTTGTTCCAATCGATTATAAATCAACATCATTTCAACATCAGATAGACAAACCAATAAGGTAGATTATATGTTGAAAATGTGTGGATTCTACGTTGTTCCAATCAACTATAAATCAACATCATTTCAACGTCAGGTGGACAAACCAATTAGGTTGATTACATGTTGAAAATGTGTGGATTCTATAACGTCGTTTCGATCGACTGAATATCAACATCGATTCAACGTTGGGTAAGTAACCAATTGTGTCGATTTCAGGTTAGATTTGAATGGAGTGCCTGACGTCGTTTCAACATTACCCCGATGAGCAAAACGATGTTGAATCGATGTCAAAAGAAACGTTGATTTTAGGTTGAAATGATGTCATTTTGCTATCTGGGATGCCAATTGTCTTTTGTTCAGTATCCTTCACTGAGATCCATTGTCTTTGTAAGTAAATATTTAACATTATTATTAAGACTATTTTTGATTATTTTTGATATTGATATTGTTGTTATATATTTTGTCCCCTTCAGAAAATGATTAATGAAATTCAGCTGAAACAAGAGGCCAAAGTGGACAAAAGAATCAAAGAGTTCATTCATATGGAGCAACTAGTCTTCACTCAGGACAAAGTGTTGCAACAGAAGCTGGATGACTCTGTCGTCTCTCAGATGACTGGGATGGAACGTTATGAGAACCTCCATGATGAGGACAAGATTTTAAATTCAAAAGGCTGTGCATTGTTGGATACAAGGAATCTAGTACCAGACAAACTGGCTCTTTATTATGAGGTGGGTAACAACTTCAATTAAATTTACATACACATATATGGTCATTTAAAAGTTTAAATAATTAATTGCAACATTGTAAAAAAAAATGTCTAATTTATCTTACGATAATGTTGTAATATCTATAAGGCCTTTTAAGGTAAAATGTGAAATTTCTGCACCACTGGTGTCTCCAGAAGAACTGCTGTTGAAAAGTGTTGGTTATGTTGGTTAAAAACTGCCTCAAAATGATGGTTGGTTATGTCAGTGTTTTCTACGGTGGCCGGGAAGAGCAAAACAACATTAACAAGACGCAAAACATTTTTACAAGTCCCGAAACAAATTTACAATGACAGATTCTGTACGGAAAGGGAAAGTACCACACACCGGAAGTGACGCGACATCTTGCCTTGTTGTTTCTGATTGCACTTTAACTCTAAGGGCTCTATTTTAATGATCTAGACGCAAAGTCTGAAGCGCAGGGCGCAAAAGCATTAAGGGCGTGTCCAAATCCACTTTTGCTATTTTAAGGATGGAAAAATATGCTCTGCGGCGCATGGTGTAACAGGGTTGAGCTTATTTTCTTAATGAGTTATGGGTGTGTTTTGAGAATAACCAATCAGAGTCTCATCTCCCGTTCCCTTTAAAAGTCGCGCGATGGCATATTTGCTATTTACATGGCGGACTTTGTAAGTGGAAAAACTGAAGGCTTCACTAATGAGAAAACAGTTAAACAGACTATCTGCAGCGCGAGGATAAAGAACGATCCTCCATTCAGCCTTTACTTTCACTTTCTCTCTTTCGTGGATAAGGAAATGTGTTGTATGCACAGACATTAGTCTACATAATTAATTTTGTTTGTTAAGTGCAAAGATTTGTTTCAAAACTATTTCTAAATTCGGTAACACTTTATTTTGATGGTCCATTTGAGTATTAGTAGACTGTCTACTTAATATCTGTTGACACTGACATTTAACAGTCCTTCAACAGACATTTATCTGACTATAAGAAACTTTGCAATTACATGTCAACTTACACAAACCCTAACCCCAACCCCAACCCTAACCCCAACCTAACAGTCTACTTATAATCTAATGATAATTAGTTGCAATGTAACTTAAATTCAACAAACGGACCGTCAAAATAAAGTGTGACCCTAAATTCAGTTCTAATTTCCATAAACGAATAAATGAACAATAATAACGAAGTGATTTATAACTGAGTTATATCCAAACACACATGCTATGCCCCATATGGTCCAAAACCTGACAGGTGGACAAATCTAAGCTTGTTTTTAATAAAACAAATATAAATATGAATATAGTAAATACTATTACTAATAATAATAATAACATTATACGAAAGCAAATTGTCATGAATAAACTAAAAAAGCCCCGCAAGATGAAGAAGGCATGAAGGCAGTGGTTTTTATATTTATGTAGAAAATAATATTTAAAAAAACTTTTTAATCCTTTCATTTTTTTTCATTTGTAAAGATATTTGTGTATTGCTGTACATCCTGCGTGTTATAAGCAATGTTTAAGCGAGGCGCACAACTAACACGCTCTGCGCTGGACTTTAGACCTGCTTTCAGCTGGTCTATAGCGCAGTCTATTTTAGTTCCTCAAAATAGCAACGAGCCAACAATGCACCATAACACACCTCTTTTCTACACCGAAACACCCATGAGTCCACAAAGTGGCGCAAATGGATTTGCTATTTTCAATGTGGCGAAAACAGGAAAATTAAGGTTGCGCTGGTCTAAAAATAGCAACACGTCGGGGCAAACAGGTCTTGTGCCTTATTGCGCCGGGTGTATGATAGAGCCCAAAGGTGGAAATTTCCAGAAGATCTAATCGCAAAAGCCACTTAAAGTTGTTCTGAACAATTTCGTTGTCACTTGCAAATTTATTTCAAGAAGTGGGGGAAAAATAGATTTAAATCAAAAAAACAATTTTTTTTTTGTGACAAAATCAGGGATTTTGTAAAAACGCCATATTGCTCAGCCCTAGGACAATGAACAATGTATGCGATGGCAAAGAAAGTAGGACAAGTTTTGGAGAGGACAGATGACGATGTCGAATTTTTACTTCAAGTAACAAATTAATATAAAAAGGCTATGTCAACTAAAAATGCCGACTGGGAGTCATGTCATAATAAGTATAACGACATACTAAACAGATTTCTGGAGAACTATGCCACAACTAAGGAAGCATTACAAAGATCATCTGAGGAAGCTTTACAACTAGCCATGACTAGCTGTATTTCAAGGTTTACCACTTAGACCTCTTCTCTTTTCCGTGTTTATGTCATCATTTAGATCTGTCATTCAGTGACAGGGGTTACTTCTGATTAAAGAGTTAGCTCTAAACAAAGGTTCTTAGGGTGCTCTCACACCTAGACTTTTGTTCCGGAACCTGGCGCATTTGCCCAGTTAGCGCGGTTCGTTTGGCATATGTGAACATGGCAATCGCGCTCGTATCCGCGCCAAAGCAATTGCTCCGAGACCGCCTGAATGAGGTGGTCTCGGCTCGATTAAAACGAACTCTGGAGCGGATTGATTGTAGTGAGAAAGCGATACGATCCGAGCCGAGCCCGGCTATATCACAGTGTTTTATGGATATGTAATAGGCATATGGCTATATGAAGAGAGAATTATAAGTAGGGCGGGAGGTCATTCCAGACATCCCAAGTCTCCCGGAAGTTCCGGGAGTATCCCGCAAATGCACAGAGACTCCCGGATGCCCGCAAATGAGTGATAATCTCCCGGAAATCACGCATCTCCCTCCCGGTCTCATCACCCCTCCCCACCGCATCCCTCCTTGCTCTTCTTCAGACATGTCGCCCCCTCGACAGCCTAGCAGGACTCTGCAAAATAAACCGTAAAACTCTGACCAATGTAAGGAGCGTTTACTCACACGTGACTTGTTTGAGTTATTTTGGTCCGTTTAGAAACTTTGGTGTGTGAAAGCGAACCGCACCAAGAACAAAGAGCAACAATGTAACAATTTTAATCCCTGTTTCGAAACAAATGAGTTGATTCAGAGGTGTGAAAGCACCCTTAGTTGTTGGTTTCCTTCTGAAATTCTGTTTACTAGAAGAATTTCCAACTGCATACCATCTATCTTTAATTACTGGACAATGAAGTTACAGTTAAGACTAGTTGAGTAACATTCATTTTTTTTATCCATGATTGTTTTTTTAATATACTGTAACAAAAATAAAAAAAAACACACAAAAAACATGGGCATTAGAGTTTTACAAAAGGAGCAATCACTCAATAATAGGGTGACATATTCGCAATTTATAGTAATTCATGTCCTGTCTCCATTATAGATCGTCTACCAGCGCCTCACAGACTATGTGCCGATGCTGATAATCCTCTTCATGCTGAAAGATGCAGCTAAGACACTTCGCCATCAAATGCTAGAACTGAGGAATGGAGCAGATGTGGTCAAACTGTTGAAGGAAGACTCAGAGCAAGGACGCAGGAGAGCTGATCTGATGCAGTATCAGGAACGTCTCACACTAGCTAAAGAACTCATAAACAACAGACAATGAAACCACTTGACCAAATATAAAAGATGTGCATAAATTAAGCTTCAGATTCAACATTCAAATTGCCCTGAGAGTTTCTGAATGGAATTTGCACTGTATGATATTGTAAATGGAATAGGATGACTTGAGCAACATTACCTAATTAAAAGGAAATCAGTAATTTCTGTAATATCTGTGCAGCTAAGTAATAAACGTTTTTACCTCAAGTGTTCCTGTGGATTGAACAACATGCAATCCTTGATTCAGTTTAGGGAATGCTGATGAAATGGATGTGAATGTATTTTTAGTGGGAAAAATGCAGACATATCATTTTTTATTATTATTTAGGTAATTTAATTACAGTTCAATTGATTTAGCCTTGTTTATAGTTTAAGTAAAAAAATCAGTTTTAATAAAAGTAATTTATTTATGACAAATAACTTTTTTTTGTAATTTGTGTTTGATACATTATTTGACACCCTAGATGTGCTAATCTTTATTATTTTTAATACTCTGAATAGATTCCTATAAATGTACATTTGTTTTTGTCCTTTAATTTTAGAATTGCTATGTTAGCAAAATGGCAATTCTTATTTTTAATGGAATATTGCAGTATCCATTATAAATTAGTCATATGTGCTTATTTTTTTTCATTATTTTAAATAATAGCCATTATCATTACATATCTTCTCCTTAAAGGGGTGGCCCACTACAATATCATAATTTAATCTTTAGTTGATGTGTAATGTAGCTGTGTGAACATAAACAACATCGCTGAATGTTAGGGTGCTTTCACACCTGCCTTATTTAGTTCGGTTGAATCGCACTAGAGTTCGTTTTCCCTCTTGGTGTGGTTCGTTTGGGCAGGTGAGAACGTAGCAATCGCACTCGGGTGCGCACCAAAAGCGCACCAAAAAAGCGTACCGAGACCACATCTTTAAGCAGCTTTCAAACGAACCCTGGAGCGGTTCGTTTGTGGTGAGAACGTGATCCAAACTAAAACAGACCCAACTGCAAAAAGTACTGCGCCTTTTTGGACTAATCCATCTGCCGTAGTGCGATGCGCTGTCTATCTTATGGGGTTTGGAGGAAAAATATTTGTTGACAGCGCTTTACCAACAGTTTTAAACAGAGAGAGAGAGAGGGGAGGGATGGAGGGAGAAACATTACCTGATGGATCATTGGTGATATTTCCGAAAGATGACCATGTTTAGCTAAAGTTTATTATTTCATTCCTTCTCCTAATGCTTTCGCCGATTGCAATGCATTAAAACATTGTTTTCCAGCCCCAGCCGCCCTTCATTCTCGAAATGTATAGTTTGTCTAAAGTGATGCATACAAACTACATAGTATACTATGACCAGGGATACTGCGTCAGCCAGCGCAGCGACATTGTGTGTCTGCCGGTTTGTTTATTTGCGGTAGTTCCACGTGAATTCTGACCAATTAAAAAGCAGTTTAGGAAATGCGTTCAATAACATCTGGCCAGCGAGTGATGTAGATTTTGTCACATGACTGCATTTTGGTTCGTTTCAACTGGTTCGGACCAAAGCAATCGGTGTGGTGTTAAAGGGACCTAAAACGGCAGAAAAATGCTACAATGTATCATTTGTTGCCTTTGGTCCGAACCAAATGAACCGAACCACATATGTGAAAGCACCCTAAGACACTCAAAGTTCAATGCAAAGGGAGACATTGGCTTTTACAGAGTTAGCTTAGCAAAGCCTACAGCAAACAAAGTTTGGGGACTACGGAAAAAAATACATTAGGGCTAGTGAGATCACAAACGCTTCAGGTTACGCGCATTCACCACGTGCACACAACCTACGCAGAAAAGGGGCGTGGCCAGAGGCGCTGTAGTGCTGTAATGTAGCAGAGAAAGCTAAAATGTTGTCCAAACGCTGCTTTTCCACAGAGCTTATTCTGTTTCTGTATTTGGGCTTCCAAAGGACACAACACAAAGAGAGAAGTGCTTACAATTTAATTTGAATTATGTTCCAGAAAATTAGAAAATATATATATAGCTAGCATTTGACAAAGGAGAACTTCTAGAATCTTTTCCAGTTCAGTGCTGGATTTGCCTAAAAGCTCCTCAAAGAAGAAGCCGCTCCAACCATAATAGAAGAAGCTGTGGATTGTGAGCCACAACTTGTAAGTATTTTTATTTGTTAAAATTGATGTCAAGGTTTGGGTGTGGGGTAAAAGGAGCGAGGACTCAATTTATTGATAATAAAATAAAACAAACAGCAAAATAAACAACCCCGAGGGGGAAAACACTGACAAGACAAATAAACAAACCAAACTAGACTGGGCCGGCTGGCAGGGATCAAGATAGGGGCACAACAGGACAAGGCGATGTACGATGACGAACTGGCACAGGACAGCAGACATGAGGAGATTTTAAGCTGAAGTAAATTAACACAAACAGGTGAACATGATAAACTAATAATGGGTTAACAAGGAGGGTAGGGCTAGACAATACAAGACTAGAACACGCAGCCAATGAGAGAACTCATTAACCGCGTGTTCTCAAGGCAACACAGAAGCACAACACAAAAAGCACGCGGTCACAATGTAAACATCCAACCACGTGCTTAGACAACACCAACAGACGCAAGACACGAGCACACGATAGATGAACACCTTACCGTGCGCTCACACATAAGCAACGCGCATGTTTCATCTCAGCGCCAATCGAAACCAAAACCAACCAGACTGAGACGCTGAGAATGAAACAGCGCGATGCTGACAAAACAAAACAAACACGAGTACGAGCGCGCGCGCGTCACAAGCACGTGCAGGCCGTACACGTCCGCATCAGGCAGGAGACGGTCCGCACGCACTCACGACAGCGCGCGCACACAGAGACACACACAATGACAGAACACAAGTGCTCGACCCGAGAAAACTCGAGCCAAACACAACAGAGCATGACAAGACAAAGCTAGTGTCTGAACTCTGCCACCAAAACAAGAGTTAACAAGACCAGAATGGCAGAACCCTGACAATTGATCTATTACATGCACAGTTTCTAGCATTAACCGTATGTTGTAGCGAGGATGTAAACAAGGATGTAAACAACAGGAAATGCTGTTTGGCGCCGCTAACAATTTAACTGCAAATTTAGATTTATCCATCAAACTGCTGTAAACACTCAGTCTTCACCAGCGCTGCAGTGACCCTCTAGCAGCCATTTTTCATACATTCTACATCTCAAATAACGAACTCGCAAAAGATCTGTGAACATTTTATATTACTTACACATGCTTATTCCGAATATATGTGAAAGACACTTGTCAGATTTTATTTTAGAGAGCAGGTGTGATGCTGCGTTCACACCAGACGCGGAAGAAGCGTCAAGCGCGAGTGATTTACATGTTAAGTCAATGCAAACGCGCGAATAGGCATCCTGCGGCGCGAATGACGGTAATTGCGCAAATGGCGCGGCGCGAATGGCGCGATACGCGCGAATGGCGCGTTTTCCGCGTTTGACGCGCGAACCGCTCGAGTTGGAAAATCTGAACTTCTGCGGACATTCGCGCCGCGTTAACCAATCAGGAGCTTGCTCTTGTGGGGGCATGATTGTGACGTAGCACCTGTTGTTGGTGTCCTGGGGGAAATCCTCCAGCCGACACCGACAACAGTTCATCAAACTGGGCTTGGCTCAGTTAGAAGCACCGCTGAAAGCCCCAGTCATCCAGGTTAAGTTTCTGGAGGAGTTTATGAGCCCACAGCGCTGGGTGCACCTCTGAAAGTATCTAGTGGACTCAAGACACTGCTTCAAACGTATCGACGCTGTTTTACAGCCTTTATAAAGCACATAAACACAGTTTTTTTATCAATAAAATCCATGTTAGCATTTAGCAACGAAGCTACAGTCACCGGCAGGGGCGGACTGGCCATTGGGAGCACCGGGACATTTCCCGGTGGCCTGACGGTCAATCTGGCCTGCCGCAACCAACACCCTTAGCAACAACAGCCCCGTTCGCGTCCTCGCAGCCGTCTGTCTCTCCCTCCCGCGCGAGATGCGAGACGGGCGCATGACAGCGAGCGAGCGAGCGAGCGAGCGAGCGAGCGAGCGAGAGAGAGAGATAGAGCGAGCGAGCGCGCGCGCGAGGAGAGGAGGCTCGACAGGCGGAGGTGTGTGCAACCAACTTAACTTTCTAGATTGCTTCAGAAGTGGCCTGAATGACAGGCACTTTGGCCCGCGCCCCCATCCAACACCCCCAACCCCCCCCCGCTAATCAAATTCTACATCGCTTCGGAAGTGGCCTGACTGACAGTCACTTTGGCCCGGTAGAAAATGCGTTCCCAGTCCGCCCCTGGTCACCGGGCAGACAGAAGCCCTGCCCATGACGTGAATCCGCGTCTGTTCTGAAGTGAATTTGACGCGCGAATGAAGCGGAGTTTGACGCGCGAATAAAGCGAGTAAACTCAAATGTTCACGCGTCTATTTACTCGCGAATAGTGCGATTTTGCCGCGCGTTCCGCGTCTGGTGTGAACGCAGCATGAGGTTCAGCTGTGTCCTCTGTGTCATTTTCTGTCTGATTCAGGCACAAACTGATACGGCTAACAGCTACTCTGACTGACAGTGTTTACACAGTGCAAAAGCACGTGCTTGTATGGGGCGTGCCGCTTTTCCTGGTGACGTGGACACCATTAAGTTAGCTGTGTAGCACATTATGTTAGCAGACCAATCAGAGTCTCTTGAGGGCGGGCCTTTCGCAGGAACTAGGAAATATGATTGTTTTCGTGTTAGCTGAGTAACTGTATATAATCAAAGTAAGATATATGAAAACATAACGTGATTTTCTACAAGTGAAGCATGAGCACACATTGCTTTGCATCTTATGAACACAACTAAGCCTTAAAAATACACTGTGGACCACCCCTTTAAAATGTCTTCATTTGGTGACACAAACAGCTGTCATGTCTTGTTTTGAATTTAAATTCCAGTTATTACAGTTGATGTATTTTCATCTTGGATGTATATTATAATGTAGTATATTAACATATATATTACATGCATTTATGTATTAACAAGTGAATGAAAGGTGTAAAGTGGTGACGCGGTGGCGCAGTAGTTAGTGCTCTCGTCTCACAGCAAGAAGGTCGCTGGTTCGAGCCTCGGCTGGGTCAGTTGGGGTTTTTGTGTAGAGTTTGCATGTTCTCCCCGCGTTCGCGTGGGTTTCCTCCGGGTGCTCCGGTTTCCTCCAAAGACATGCGGTACAGGTGAATTGGGTAGGCTAAATTGTCTGTAGTGTATGAGTGTCAATAAGTTTGTATGGGTGTTTCCCAGTGATGGGTTGCAACTGGAAGGGCATCCGCTGAGTAAAACGTGCTGGATAAGTTGTCGGTTCATTCCGCTGTGGCAACCCCGGATTAATAAAGGGAATAAGCCGAAAAGAAAATGAATGAATGAATGAAAGGTGTAAAAGAGATTCACCCAAAAACACCTTACCATTTACTCACCCTCAAGTGGTTCTAAAGGTTTATACATTTTTTTTTTCTTCTGTTGACCACACGTGAATATATTATGAAGAATGTTGGAAACTAGTAATTGACATCCATATTTGGAAAAATAAAAAAAGTTATTGGCTACCAGTTAAATTTTTCAGAATATCTTAAAACATTAAAATATATTAATTAATAATTAAATGCATTTTGTTTTATTAATACATTAATAAATATCAAAAAATATGTTCAACTACATGTTTAACTAGCAGTACAATTTTACTAATGTACATAGTTTTTAATACAAATCCTAATAAATATTTGAGGAAAATATGAGACAATTTGAATGGTATGTTGGCAAAAATATCATATCTGTTACACCACCAGCATAGCATGTAAGCCATAAAGAAATGTTTGTACAACAAAATACAGGGAGTATAAAACTGATAATAATCAATAATGCTAAGGTGTTTGTAGGTGATTTCTAGAGTGTTTTGAGTGGTTGCTAGGCAATCACTAGGGTGTTCTGGGTGGTTGCCAAAGTGTTGCTAGGTGGTTGCTAAGGTGTTGCTAGGGTGTTCTGAGTGATTGCTAGGCAGTTGCTAAGGCATTGCTAGGCGGTTGCTAAGAAGTTGTTAGGTGGTTGCTAATGTGTTGCTAGGCAGTTGCTAAGGTGTTGCTAGGTGGTTGCTAAGGAGTTGTTAGGTGGTTGCTAATGTGTTGCTAGGCAGTTGCAAAGGTGTTGCTAGGTGGTTGCTAATGTGTTGCTAGGTGGTTGCTAGGGTGTTCTGATTGGTTGCTAAGCCATTGGTAAGTGGTTGCTAGGTAATTGTTAAGATGTTCTAGGTCGTTGCTAGGGTGTTCTGAGTGGTTGCTAGGCAGTTGCTAAGGCGTTGCTAGGTGGTCGCTAAGGTGTTGCAAGGTAGTTGCTAGGGTGTTCTGATTGGTTGCTAAGGCATTGGTAGGTGGTTGCTAAGGTGTTGCTAGGCGGTTGATAAGATGTTCTAGGTCGTTGCTAGGGTGTTCTGAGTGGTTGTTAGGCGGTTGCTAAGGTGTTGCTAGGGTGTTCTGAGTGGTTGCTAAGGTGTTGCTATGTGGTTGCTAAGATGTTCAAGGTCATTGCTAGGGTGTTATGAGTGGTTGCTAAGCAGTTGCTAAGGTGTTCTGAGTAGTTGCTAGGCAGTTGCTAACATAAATTAGCATGGTTCTAGTATGAATTAGCATGTTGCTAGCATGTTTCTAGTATAAACTAGCACATTGTTAGCATGACTTTAGTATGAATTAGGATGTTGCTAGTATGTTTATAGTATGAATTAGCATGTTGCTAGTATGTTTCATTTATTCATTCATTTTCTTTTTGGCTTAGTCCCTTTATTAATCCGGGGTCGCCACAGAGGAATGAACCGCCAACTTATCCAGCACATGTTTTACGCAGCGGATGCCCTTCTAGCTGCAACCCATCTCTGGGAAACATCCATATACACTCATACACTACAGACAATTTAGCTTACCCAATTCACCTGTACTGCATGTCTTTGGACTGTGGGGGAAACGGAGCACCCGGAGGAAACCCACGTGAAGGGGGTAGGGAGAACAGGCAAACTCCGCACAGAAACGCCGAGGCTCGAACCAGCGACCTTCTTGCTGTGACGCGACAGCACTACCTACTGCGCCACGGCATCGCCCCTTGCTAGTATGTTTATAGTATGAATTAGCATGTTGTTAGTATGTTTCTAGCATGGATTGATACGTTGTCAGTATGATTTGGTATGGTATTAGTATGTCCAATGTTTGTTTTTTATAATGGAAGTCAATGGGACAGCTGCTAGGGTGCCGTAAGTGATTGCAAGAGTGTGGCTAGTAAGTTGAAAGGTCATCAGTGATTGGCTGATTGGTAGTCTGAGTCAAACGAGCCCAAACTTAAGTCTTTATGAGTTATGAAGTCACAAAGTTTGGTCCAATGTTAAGTTAATGGGAGTTTTCCGGGACAGTTTTGGGAAAACCGTAAGTCGGATCAGTTGGAAAAAATATAGCAACTTAATTCAGTATAGTTTGGAGTTAGTTTAGTGGTTGTAGTATAAAAGGTCTAGGAGAAATGCATAGGAGATGCATTCTTAAAATAGTCTAAGAAGAAGAAGAAGACAGAAGAATGAGTTTATGTAGTATAACAGTATGTTGGCTTTCTCAAGCCACTATAATAATAAAGGACTGGGAAAAAAACTCCACTGGATTTTAGGAAATAAACAGACCTCATCAGATAAACACAAGAGATAAACATGGTGTTGTTAAAGTATGATAGATAGATAGATAGATAGATAGATAGATAGATAGATAGATAGATAGATAGATAGATAGATAGATAGATAGATAGATAGATAGATAGATAGATAAGCATACATAACACAATGCACTCCTACAACTTAAAAAAAGTCATTTCAAAAGTTTATTTGACATAATATTAAACATAGTCCCAATCAATGACAAATATTCTTTAAATATCTTCTTTTTTGTTTAACAATGATGACATGATTTCACTTTTTTGGATAACTATCCCTTTAACAGTTATATCAGTAGAGACATAACAAATAAATAAATACCTTCTTACGTAGAATATTTCAGTTTTTATCACTAAACTGGCCATTTCAAAACCTAAAAATGAAATTAGAGGTCTATTGAGTAGGCTAATGGCTGATTAATATTATGCACCGATAAAAACAAAAATACAAAGTAATGCAAATTAAGCATGTTTCATAAAAATTGTGTAGTCAAATAAATCTAAAACGTTAATAATTATGAATAGAATAAAATACATTTTGGGGTCTTACTAGACTATAACAAAACTCAATTTCCCAGCATCCCCCATCTAAGCCCAACCCACACACCTCAGTTGTTCCTGCCGCTTCGCTAAATAGTTTGATTGTCACAGCAGTTCATTTATGACAGAATTCCACATCGACACTTTCACAAATACAGAAATATACCTGCACATGTGTGTTTTGTGACGTGCGTTCATAACGGAACTGCATCCGATCATCAACAAACGCACTGGGCTAATTCGCCAATGCTAACTCTCCCACCAGCTGCTCTCTCATCGAGGAAGTGCTGCTAGCTTAAAAGTGAACTTCTCCAGCTGCAGTGCACGTAGGGTTCTGTCATTTTCTAGCCAGTAGAAGGAAAAACAACAACAACCCCAAAGGGACTCGGTCTGTGGACATTGATAAGCTGGACGTGTATGTAGTTGTCTTGTTTAAAAACGCGTGTACTGCAGCGAGTTGACTTGATAGTTTGTAGCCTTCGTCAGATGTGACCTATTTGAATGTGATGACGTCACGCCGTTAATCTTTAATTTCCGAGCACGCTGTGCGCAATAACAGTCAGTCGCACCGGTTAGAAGCAGCTGGATTTGAAGTTTCCCCCTCAGAAGTCTGGATCTGCCGCTGAAATGGGGTCTAACGGAGACCTCAACGCAAACTCACAGTGTCTCAGTGCTACTGG
Organism: Danio kyathit; assembly: GCA_903798195.1. Taxonomy (NCBI): domain Eukaryota; kingdom Metazoa; phylum Chordata; class Actinopteri; order Cypriniformes; family Danionidae; genus Danio; species Danio kyathit. The sequence continues at coordinate 7,293,585 of LR812533.1, forward strand.
CGACCCGGTGCTGGACAAAGCGGTCAGTCAGTGGATGACCTGGGATAAGGTGAGAATTCAGCTAGTTTTAAACATCTATTTGTCACATTACTGACAATATGATTGGTGTGTGGACATGCTGCCAGATATTGCCTTTTTTAGCAACTCCATTTCCAAAGGCTTTTTGGATGTTTCAAATGTTGTGTCTTTATTATGTCTAAATGAGGCATTTGTTGTAAAGAGCAACATTTTAAGAATATCCAGAGTCCCACTGCATTGCAGCGACTTCAGTCATTCAGATGTTGAGCTGTAGTACAGTCATGGCATCATACCATTGTAATTTGATATGTACCTTGGTATTACTGTACATGACCCACAGTAGTAGGGAAGAATTGAGGGAAAGTTGGTGTTACATGTATATTCACACATTGACATTGAGACTTTCTATTTAATAATATATACTCATAAAAGTGTTCTTTGCAAATTCTAAATAGTGGAATCATGTTAGCAGCCAATGGCTGTCAAAAGAACAACATTGTTTACAGTCAAACTTGTATTGAAGTCATACTTGCATCTGATTTTAGACCGAATATTCAAAGTGCTATGATAAACAATATAAGGACCATGTCACAAGTTGTCGCTGAATTAACCAACTTTACCTCAAATAGGGAAGAGCAGGGACAAAACTACCATTTAAAAAAATATATAATTTTTTTAAAAGATAAATTGTTAGTTGTTAGCTGTGGTTTCTAACTTACAAGTGTTGACTATTAATATCAAGTGGCATTTCGTACAAATGTAGAGCAACTTTAAAATAATTAAATTATATATGCTAGATTTACTGTCTTACTCTAGTTTATATGAAATAAACCAGACTATGACAGTATTGTTAATATTTTATCTGCAAACATATTTTGTCCTTTTTATCTTTGTAAAAAAGTCCTGTCAAATGTTTCAAAAGTCACTCAATATGTAATGTAATTGCTAATTTCTTTTTATTATTGGCAATATGCATTAATTTGATAACATCTAAATGGAAACACAGCAAACTCATATGTGGAAGTGAAAAATAAGGTAGGTTTAGGTATGTTACTTTCGTTCCCGCTCTCCCCTACCACAATATTCCTGAAATTAACTTAGAACTGCATGGAAATGGCCTTTTGATTTTTAACATCAGATAAAAAAGTCTGTGCTATATGGGTCGTGTTATCTGGCTTCATCATTGTACTGTGAAATTTCTCCAGGTACTTGAGTAATACATGGCATTATTATGGTATTGCTACACTTACTGTATAGTGCTACATTGCAGGCACTCCAGAAAACACAGCGCTACTATTGACAAAAACTGAAAATAAACACTCAGCTTGAGGAAAAAAAAGTGATGCATGCAGCCTTAGGGCTAGGACCCATTAAGCTGATGCCAAACTACTAGCTGCAACGATAACAGACTATGTTGTCTGGACCTAAACATTTGTGCGTGAACACACCAAACAGGTGACAGCCAACTGAAATGAGTGCACATTCTGCACCTGCTTGAGAGGATATATCTTTCTGCTTCCTCAGGGGCAGTATAGTCTGTTTTCTCATTACGTAAAGGGTAACCGGAAGATGAAATTCTCATAGACAAAGTGTAAACAAAGTAAAAAATCTCTAATTATCCATATTGTTTGCAAATATTTGAGTAATATAGTATAATTACACCGTGCTCCTTTGTGTTCCTTTTTTACTTGAATTTTTTACTTGGTTGCGTCACTTCAAATTTTTGTTCTTGTGCTCTAATTCATTGCTGAATGACCAATCAGAGCGCTCTCTTCAGCTGACGCAGATTCTACATGCAAAATTGGGCCTATGAGCCCCAACATTAAGCATGAAAGTTTGTTTTTACTTTGCGCATCTACTCAGAAGTAGATAGCTTTTTTGTGTTCCGACCATAGACTGTAAAAGATATGGATGTAGTATCCATCACGTCACCCATAGGTTTCTGAAGACCGCAAAAGAAGCTACCAGTAGGCGTGGCCAACCGTCGCCATTTTGTTCGTGCGACATCACACCGACCGGGGGATACCAAACAAGGGCAAAGAGGCGGAGCTACAGACGCCTGCTAGCATTTTGCTTAGAAGGGTTTTTTTTGTTCTGACCACATGTACTTCGTTGTACACTATATCAATAAAGAGTTTAGACGTTTAAATGCACTGATTTAACACATTGAGCCACTGAGCATTGTTCTTATGACGTTATTCTACAGAAGGAAAACTCCAATTACTTCCCAATACTTCAAATATAGTCTGTGTTAGTAAATGCAAGGCTATTTATGAAATCCAGGCATAACACTGTATGACAACGCTTCAGATGACTGTTCTGTAGCCTACAGCTAATCAATCTTTCAGATTCTGAAGTGCATTACAGGTTCAAAGAAAATTATATATGAGCAATTCCAGCGTTATGGATGTGACATTTGCAGCAAAATCTCAAAACATAAATTGACAGAGGAAGTATACGTTATGATTATATTGAAACATCTGTTTATATTTTCCAAAACAACTGACCACAGAGTTGTGGAAGCAGAAAAATATCAATCTGTAAACATTTTTTATATTTTAAATGAGGATAATAAGCATGCATTATGGATGTGACGAAAAAAGTCTGTGAGTTTACAATATACAACATACTTTGTAGAAATTCTGTGAATTAAACTGCACAACCCAAAGGAAACTATGCTAATCATCAGGATAAGAGTCGGCTCTCTATAAAACAAACATGATTTTTTTTATTTGATTTTATATTTTTGCATTTATGAGGAAAAAGCTTCGTTATGGATGTGACGTCTCACCGTTATGGATGTGACGGATGTGAAATTGCCACTTGTGTGACTTTTGTAAATCAAATATAATTGTTTAAAAACATTGACAGGGAAATTTTTGAGTATTTTTAAAGCACTGTAAAATACAAGCCTACAGAAAAAACGCAGAAATGGTTTCGCTATTTTGGCAAAAACTAAATTTTTTTCGTGGCAAAGTTGACATTTGCATGGAATTGCTCATATGGTAAATTATCCTAAATAAAACAAATACATTTATTGAGATGCTATACAAGTATATAATTTCACTCACCTAGGAAATGGAGGCAACTTGATTGGTTTGTGAGCCAGTTAAGTGCACACAGCATGCCATATCATCTAATACTTGTAAGAAATAATTCCAAAAACCAACTGACTGTGTAAAGCAGGGGTCACCAAACTTGTTCCTGGAGGGCCGGTGTCCTGCAGACTTTTGCTCCAACTCTAATCAAACACACCTGAACAAGCTAATCAAGGTCTTACTAGGTATACTTGAAACATCCAGGCAGGTGTGTTGAGGCAAGTTGGAGCTAAACCCTGTAGGGACACCGGCCCTCCAGGACCGGGATTGGTGACCCCTGGTGTAAAGCCACATAAAACAAAACAAAAACACTATATTTATGCCAAGGTCAGCGGCTAATCAGCCGGAATCAGCTGAGATGTCACTCAAGTGGCCACGCCCTTAATTATGCAGACTTAATATAAACAAAACTGATAAGTTCTAAAAAAAAAAATTAACCCCCCTCACAGTTGTCATGAAGGGTAATATTAGCTATATGAACCGAAATCGTTCTTTGTACCAGGCTGTAAACACCTTTTTTTCCGCTGTAAAGTTGGCCATTTTAACAGTGGGGTCGATAGCAATTTGCTCTGTTATGGAGCCAGGAGGACTAGCGGAATTTTGATGAATTGCAGGTTCAGTTACTTGCGTATTTGTTTCACGAGGGAGAGCAGGAGGTTGCCGCTTGGTTCCAACAAACTTAATCAAATAATTTTAGCTGAAATCATTGTCCTTGGTGATTCAAATTTGATTGTATTTGGAAAAACAAACAGGCAACACAAAAATAGTTTTCATAACTCGTAGTGATGTACTGAAGTTTTATGATGCAAAACAAATGGTCTGAGCAAGTAACTGAACATTATGTTCAACATTACCTTCACCCTGAGGGTGTTCACGCCCAATGGAGAGGGAGGATGCATGTGGTAAATTATTTAATACTTTTTTGTATGCTGCAACATCAATACAATTGTCAGTTGGTAGCAGTTCTTTTGTACTTACATTTGAATCAATCATTAAAGTTCACGGTTTAATATGAAGTTTTAATGTTCTACTGAAGCAAAAAAAATTATCTTTGGATAAATTAGCCCTTTAAGCGATGATATATTTGTTGTATTAACGTTGTACTGTGGTATTCAAATGGTGATTCTTCTAGAAATGGCTTTTTATGGCTTTATATGTCTAAAAACATGTTGTTACATGTCCTGAAAATGTGGTAATACTCTATTTCAAAGTAGTTTTTTTTTGCATTTGGAGAATTTGTACCTTTAAAAAAGTCAATTTAGTGCTTTCCCCAGATACGTCCAGAATTTGGACATGATTTTATTATGTTAAAAGTACTTTTTGCAGCTCTTTCTTTTTCTTTGTGCAGGCACATTTATATAGTCACACAGCATGCCTGGCTGACCTCCTCCTGCAAATGTCAAACTCCGCCAGCTCTGGATGACTGGTGTGTATAGACGTACATTACAGAGCAACCAGCTGTCAGCCTGCAGTTGTAATAAAAAGCCATTAGCTCAGCAAAAATATACTGAAAGTGGGACGTTTCCCTTTGTGTGGTATGCTGAAGTGGTATTTTTACTGATTGTGTACTTTGAAAATGTTCTGGGGACATTCTTGTGCTAACATATTTGGGTGGCTCAGCTAGTTTGGATTAATTGGAAACCTGTTCTGTCTAGGCCACAGAGATAAGCTCTCTGCAGTGGAAAAAAGGAATTATTCATTTTCCACCATGACTGCTTAAAAAGATCTATGATTAGATGCATTACAGCTGAGTCGAAGACCCATTACTGCTGCTGGCATACAAAAGCAAATGCTGGAAAGTGTAGCTGTCCTCTTTTATAAAATAGATTTTTTTTTGATCAATAGCTTACCATTTGCTGTAGCCAGTGGTGTCCCTGGATTGTACTTGTCCTTAAAATACCTCCTAATAGAGCTTTAATACTTTACAGTTATGTGTATGTGAATTAGGTTTGTATTTTGTAAACAAAAAGAATGAAAAATGTTGAATAATTAAAGGGGTGGGCGCTATACTGGTAAAAACGTGAATACCAGTATTATGTTGTGTCGTGATATGGAATTTGCAATATCGTGGATATTGTTAATCATAAATTCTAAGTTGATACTTGAGCAATTCCAGCGTTATGGATGTAACATTTGCAGTAAAAATTCAAAACATAAATTCACATAGAAAGTTTATATTAACATTATATTGAACCATCTGTTTATATTTTCCAAAACTACTAACCACACCGCAGAGTTATAAGATTAGAAAAAGATCAATTAGTAAACATGTTTTGTACTTTAAATGAGGAAAAAAACATGCCTTATGGATGTGACCAAAAAAGTCTACGAGTTTGCAGTATATAACATACTTTGTAGAAATTCTGTGAATTAAACTGCACAACCCCCCCCCCCCCCCCCCCAAAAAAAATGCTAATCAACAGGATAAGAGTTCACTATAGAACAAATACTATAGGCTCACTATAGAACAAACATTATTGATTTTATTTGATATTTTTCCATTTTTGAGGAAAAAGCTTCGTTATGATGTGACAGATGTGAAATTGCTACTTGTGTGACTTTTGTAAATCAAATAAAATTGTTTAAAAAAATTGACAGACATTTTTGAGTATGTCTAAAGTACTGTAAAATACTTGCTTACACAAAAAACATAGAAATGGTTTCGGTATTTTGTTGAAAACTAATTTTTTTTTCATGGCAAGGTTGACATTTGCATGGAATTGCTCATTTATTAGTGATGCACTGATGTTCTGCAAACATTCATTCATTAGTTTGCCTTCGGCTTAGTCCCTTATTTATCAGGGGTCACCACAAAATATGAATGAACCGCCAACTTATCCAGCATATGTTTTATGCAGCGGATGCTCTTCCAGCCATAACCCAGTATTAGGAAACACCCTTGCACGTTCACTCTCACACACACACACTCATACGCTATGGTCAATTTACAGTTGCAATCAGAATTATTCAACCCCCTGATTTATTAGCCTCCCTGTTAATTTTTTTCCCCAACTTCTGTTTAACGGAGAGAAAATTTCTTCAACACATTTCTAATCATAATAGTTTTAATAACTCATCTCTAATAACTGATTTATTTTATCTTTGCCATGATGACAGTAAATAATATTTTACTAGATATTTTTCAAGACATTTCTATACAGCTTAAAGTGACATTTAAAGGCTTATCTAGGTTAGTTAGGTTAACTAGGCAGGTTAGGGTAATTAGGCAAGTTATTGTATAATGATGGTTTGTTCTGTATACTATTGAAAAAATATACAGCTTAAAGGGGCTAATAATTTTGACCTTAAAATGGGTTTAAAAAAATTAAAAACTGCTTTTATTCTAGCCGAAATAAAACAAATAAGACTTTCTTCAGAAGAAAAAATATTATCAGACATACTGTGAAAATTTCCTTGCTCTGTTAAACATCATTTGGGAAATATTTAAAAAAGAAAAAAAATTCAAAGGGGGTTCAATAATTCTGATTGCAACTGTAGTTCATCCAAATCACCTATACCGCAAGTCTTTGTACTTTTGGGGAAACCGGAGCACCCGGAGGAAACCCACACGAACACAGGGAGAACAACAAACAGAAAACCGCAAACCCCACACAGAAATGACAACTGTTCCAGCCGGGATTCCAACCAGTGACCTTTTTGCTGTGAGGCGACCGTGCTAACCACTGAGCTACCATGCTGCCTGTTCGGCAAACATAATATAAATGTTGGCCCCAATTACTTAGTGGTAAAGTGCGCCAACTAGTGTTGTCAAAAGTATTGTTTGGTACTGTAATTTTAAACGCGTCCAATTCCCGCTAACATTTGAGCATGTTCTTAAACGCAGCTTGATTGGCCATTGTGTTCACACTTTGAACAGAAAGGACTGTGATTGGCAGTAAAGGTCATAAGTTCACCACTCTTCACCGCTGTTCACCGAGTGCAAACACCGATACAGGGAAATGAAGCGTTTTAAGGCTGCACAGATCTGTCGATTCATCAGTTGATCGCTTGTATTTCAGCTCATAGACAGACCAGTTGATCGATGCAACTTTGAAACACTCTTGTGTCTTAGGCCCAATCCCAATTCTACCCCTTAGCCTTTCCCCTTACTTTTCCAATTCTCTTTAGCTTGAAGGCGTAGGGCTAAGAGGAAGGGGTAGATAGCCCTTCGAACGAAGATTTTTCAGGACCACACTCGAAACCAAGGGGTAAAAAAATTTTCCAGAATACACCAGCTACAACGGCAGTTTCGCTACACCCGGAAGTAAGGAGAGCCACAAATTAGTATTTATTTTGTCATTATTACGCATTTTTACAACAAACAAACACGTTTTAATATATTCATAACCGCGTTTTACCATCAAAAATAAAATAAAAACGCTAAAATAAAAACACTAAATTTTGCGATCTATAATCCATAATAATAACTCCCGTACAGCAGTCCCACAACATTCTGTCACTCGATGACACTAGAACACCCTGTCAGAAAAGTCTAGTGGCTGGGAATGAGCGTTTTACAGTGTGTGCTATAATGTTAATGTTGTTTTTGTTGTGTTTACACAGATGAATATGTCCACTGTGTAAATGCACAGTATAGTTATGATCTTATTGCCACATTAGATCGTTATGATAACATAATATATGCCTTCAGTGATTTCCTGAAGATAAATACCAAAAAAGAACACAACTGAAATAACTACAGCAGTCGCGATCGTCTGATCTCATATGAAGCAAGAGATCGCGATGACGTATGATAACGTATGCAGGTGCTGTAGTGGTGTCCCAATTCTTAGTGGTAAATTTTGAAGCCCTACCCCTTCACACTCATTTTTAAGGGGAAGGGGTACAAAAATAGAATTGGGATTGGGCCTTAGTGTTGTCACAATACTGGAATTTGGGTTCCAATCGGGACTGAAATTTTAAAAACCCCCATTTCACGTGATTGGCTGTGAAGAGCATCAGTTCACCACAGGGACACAGGAGTGTTTCAATGTCATGTTGATCATCTGGTCTGTCTATGAGCTGAAATATGAGCAATCCGTTGATGGATCGATAGATCTACGCAGCTTTGAAACGCTCCAGTGTCCCAGTCATTTCTGTTAAGCTCATGAACACAATGGCCAATCAGCGGCGTTACCACTCTGTGAAAAGTGGTGAACCGTGGGCCTGTCATGATATCTATTTTTTGTTGTGATCAAACAATGTTATTGTCGTTTTAAGACCATTTTATAAATCAGAATGTGAAAAAGTATATCCTAAACAAATAAATAATAATAAATGTTAACAAAAAAAGTACAAGGTAAAACGTAACTGAGGCTGTGATATCTGCTACCAGATCTATTTTCAGTTGTCGGGCACCCACGTGAAAATGTACAATAGTAATTTATGATAAAACCCACAGTTTTTTTTTTTTTTTTTTACCATATTGACACTAGCTACATTTCCGTCCACCTATTTTAATGCGCATTTTGGATATGTGCATAAAAAAACGGTTGAGGGAAACGCCATGCTGCGAATAAATTTTGAAAATGCGCAAAAAAAAACATGCGCATAATGAGTAGGATAAACTTTTTATTCGATGAGAAAAGATGCGCATAAACTACGATGGAAACACTTTTACCGCACAAATTCCAGTATGCACATTAAAAAAGGTCATGTGATTTTGTTATAAGAGGTCATGTGATGATAAAAATGTGTGTAAATTGATAAACCAGCAGGCTGAGCACTTTATAAACCATCTGAATAGTTGTTTTTGTCATTCTAAAACGCCTTACCGTTTAAGTATTAGTGTTATTATATTATTAATGACTTCTAGAATCAAGAGCGCCTGTGCTGCGTGTTTGACACCTTCAAACGTCACCACGCATTCACTGCGTGTCAGGATTGCCTTCTGAGGCGCAAGTCATTTATTAGATGAAGAAAAGATTGACGCAGCTTCTCCTACTGCAACAAATTCAGTTTTTACTGTTGATATTTGGCGCCAGTTAATCAGGAAGTGACGATTTTGTTTGCTTTGACTCGTTGGATGGAAACGCAGCTTTATTCGCACATCTTTTATGCGATAATCCAGTTTTGCGCATAAAGATGGAAACATCGCTAATGACACTTCTGATAGAGATGTTGCACAATCAGCTAAAATGTTGCTAGAATTGTTTTTCATGTATGGGCGATATACATTGCATCACCAAAAATGATTGAGGTGCATGTGTTGTGCGTTAGGTTGATATATTGATTATTGTAACAGGTCTCGTGAACCAATGACCTTCACGGCCAATCACAGTCATTTCTGTTGAGCTTGTGAACACAATGGCCAATCAGTGGTGTTTAAGAACATTTTTAAAACATTTTAAGGACATTATTTAAATTTCAATACCGATTGGTACAGAACTTGATACTTTTGTTAACACTAATACCGACATATAACACAGACTCACGGTGACCTAAGTTTGATTGCCAGTTCCAGGTGCTTTGCCAATTCTTCCACACTTTCCTGTCTATAATCTCCACTGTCCTGTCCAATAAAAAGAACATAACAACATAAATAAATGGAAAACACTTTCGGGTTGAGTGTAATTGATGACAGTTGCGTGTCATTATCTGCCAATAATTAGAAGCTTTGCACTTTGTCTCTATTAAATAATGTTTCCGCTTAATTTAATTATTTTTTCAATATTTGATCATATTGCGTTTACATATTTTATGGGCAAGAGTATTTTTGTAATAAAAATGCTTATGCAATACATTTAATAAAAAAATGTACTGTGAACATTATTTTATGATAGTGTTTATTAAGCAGTTAAATCATATATTAAGAAACACTCATATAAACCTGTGAAGTGAACCAATCAAAAAACAACATAACCTGCTCTGGAGATGCTTAAGAGAACCAAAAGTGGTTTTGAGGAACCAAAACTGAGGTTACATAGGCCATTACATAGTTTACATTGGCCATTAAACTTACTGTGTTCAACATTACTACATTTTCTGTGTAGCAATATACTTTATTTTTTGTCTTCTGTGATCATGAAATGTTTAACTTTTATGTAATATTTAATGCATTGAAAACAGATCTACCTCCTGGCTTTCCAGTATGTCACAATTTCTAGTCATGTGCTAAAATAAATATTTTGCCTTTTAATTTAAGTACGATTTACAAAAATGTGATTCCGTTATTTATTTATTTTTTTTTTTTTGGTGGCCTGGGCTCATGTTGTGATTTATAATATCATAATATTGTCTGGACGGCGTAAAATATTGTGAAGAGACTTTTAGCTCGTATCATGCACCCCTAAGTAATTTATACGGTGTGCAGAATTTTTAGCCAACTTGTATTTTTGGGGATTAATTTCGCTATTGATCAAGTACACTGCTGTCTGTCAGTTCAAAATGAGGATGAACCTCAAACCTGAGTTTTAAAGGAAGTAAAGTGTGGTTTTTAGCTCTCGTGAGACAAGAAAATATCTGTGTGCACAATTATTGGGCAACTGTTAGACAGTACGCAGATTTGTTTTACAAGAAAATGGTAAAAATGTATTTAATAAAGTGAGCTCTATTAAAGTGAGAATAATAAGAATCAAAACATTTCTGACTGTTATAAGCAGGAATGCACCAAAATGAAACTTCTTGATGCGCTTGGCTGAAAACAGAAAACTATTTTTAATAATTATTTATTTTATTTAATAATATAAAGGGGTGGGGTGTTACTTTTCTTTCAGTTAATTAGAAGATGTAATTATTAGAGTTTTATTTTTCATAGTAAATATACAGCATTGCTGTACAGTGCACATTCTTGAATTGTAGACCTGTTAAGTCTTTAAAACATTTGTACAATTGAGGACACAGTTGATTTGATGCTGTACAATCCCCTCTATACAAGTAAAATTTAAGATTCATCAAGATTTAAAAACACACACATATAAATATGTAATGAATAAAATATGACAACTTGTTCAGCAATTTTGCATTTAATAAAAACAAAAATGAAATGACCTTATTTTTAAATGGGACAATGCAATACTATATTTTGATTATCATGACATAAACATTTGATAATTTACAAAACAGCAGACAATTGTACACGAATAGACTAAAGCTGATGTGGAGCTTGAAACATTACAAAATACCCTTTTGTATATAAGCAAGAAACCTTGAGCACGAGTCACACACTGCTGGAGTGTCTTGTACGTAACATGTTTAAGCTTCTGCAATGTGTTTTGTGTACACTAACAGTGTGTATTGATCATTGTTTACATGTGAACAAAAGCTGAAATTAACTATGTTTATCATATAAACCAATGTATCTATCAGCCTTAAAGGCATACAGTAGTTCACCAAAAAAATTATTTCCTGTTAATATACTACCTCGCTCAGTAGGCATGGGCCGGTATAAGATTCTGATGGTATGATAACCTTGGTTAAAAATATCACGGTTTCACGGTATTGTGATTACTGCTCTAAAATATACTTTTTTTTTTTTTTTTTTTATATAAAGGCTGGGTAAAAAACTAAAACTTTTTCCCCTTTAAACACAATATATTATATTTTAAGAAACATTTAAAATATTTTGGAGCAGTAAACATGTCAGGCTAAATAATTCAAATGAATCATTGACTTCTGCTGTCTTCATTTGTTTAAAAAAACACTGATTTATTTACAATTTTAAATGGCATCTTTTGATATCTTTTCTAAAACTAAAAAAAAAAAAAAGTAAATTAAAAAAAATCTTACATATACCTTAGGAACGATATAACAGTAAAATTTGGCTTTTTTTTTTTTTTTTTAATTAAAAAAAAAAAATTTTAAAATTAAACCTTGACTTTTCCAAACCGTGGTATACCTTGAAAACGGTTATCGTCCCATGCCTACTCAGTAGAACATTTAAAGAAGAAAACTTTTGAGCTGAATCTGTGGCCCTTGCTGATTCATATATTGGCTTTTTAAATAAAAAAAGAAATTCTAAGCATTTTTAAAAGGAGGTTCAGCCAGATAATTCTCTTGCAATTTTTGGATATTCTGAGACATTAGACCACAAGTGTCAAACTTAGGCTGTTTCTCTATTCCAAGAAAGCTGAGAACAGACTTGCGTTCTTGTGCCAGGTCACCTCAGAAAAACAAACTTGGGAGACCACAAAAACAGAGAACGCATCCTGTGAGAAATGAGATGCTGCATTCTTCCTGATGGTCACGTGACTTTTACGTATTTTTAATGGAAAATAATTTATACATTACAGCATTCATACAACGATTTATTGTTTTCCCATTTTCAATATATAAAACATGTACAAAAATCTTACAAATATATGTTGCACAATACAAATAAAACATTTTTATATGAATTTCAGCAAATCAACACACTTGATGTGTTTATGCCTTTTATGAAGATTTTATATCTCATTTAGGGAAACTCCTAAGATTAATAAGTTCCATCTCTGAGCATTAATAATAAACGGGTATAGAATGCTTCGCCTCCCACCTCCTTTATTCAGCCACATTGACTTCTGGGGCTTCTCAAGTAAGTTTTGCGCTCAAGTCTGCATCCACGCATTCTCAATATCAAGAACACATCTGGGAACTTTCACACGTCCTCCGTTCTTGTGGTCTTTAGTTTTGGAACTGAACTTTGGCGATTGATGATGACGTTATACGATGACGCAAGATTGCTGAAGAACGCCTATTAAGAAACAGCCTCAGTTCCTGGAGGGCCGCAGCTCTGCACAGTTTAGTTTCAACCCTAATGGCCCGTTTCCACTGAGTGGTACGGTACAGTGCAGTTCAGTATGCTTTTATGGCCGTTTCTACTGTCAAAGGGTACCTAAACGCGAACCGTACCAAACCACTTTTTGGGTACCTTTTGCAAAGGGTACCTAGCACGCCAAAGGTGTACCAAAAGGAGAAGCTTATCACACAGCTGAACACTCTTGGTTTACAGAGATGCGTCACTCGCGGAAGCAGGAGAATAAAAACAAAGAAAGCGCCATTTTTAAAAACACAGCCGAGACATTACACCATAATAATATAAACGTATAACTACGAGCCATGGTCGACCGGAGCTCAAACAAACCTTGTTGTTGTCTTGATGAACAGCCACAAAGCCAATATAAGAACAAAATCTGCCTTGTCCTGTATTTGTTTTACAAGGCCGTCATGTTCATAGAAAAGTTAGTAATGAACATTTATATTAGTTTTATTAGTACCCTTTTGGCAGTGAAAGCGCAAGCTTGATAAAGGTGACCAGTACCGACCTGTACTGTACTGAACCACTCAGTGGAAATGGGCCATAATTAAACACATCTGATGAAACCAATTGAGTGCTTTAGGCTTGTTTGATACCTACAGATATATGTGTTGAAGCAGTGTTGGAACTAAACTCTGCAGGGCTCTGGCCCTCCAGGAATTGACTTTGACACACCTGCATTAGACACTTTTCCAAAGTCCCAGCAACGTTCCAGTTTGATGGGCCTAACTCTTGTTAAAAAAAAAAGAAAAAAAAAAGGATACTTTAAACTGGAAAACTTCTGATCCTCCATGTTTCAATGTGTGGATGGTTGAATTGTTTCAAGTCATTCAGCTAGAGAGGATATGCTCCTAGTAACCAAAATCTCAACACCAATTTCAAACTGTATGGCAACCTTTTCTGGATTTCCTCAAAACCGATTAGTGCTATGCCAACGGTTTATTAGAACAATTGATCATACTCTGATAATTACATTTGAACATTATAATTGCTTTGTTTGGTAAATATCTTAATTTAACTATTCACTTTTTTTTTTATTTATCATTCATTTTCCTTCGGCTTAGTCTCTATTTCAGAGGTTGCCACAGCGGAATGAACCGCCAACTATTCCAGCATATGTTTTACACAGTGGATGCCCTTCCAGCCGCAACCCAGTATTGGGAAACACCGATACACACTCATGCACACACACATACAATACGGCCAATTTAGTTTATTCAGTTCATCTATAGCGCATGTCTTTGGACTGTGGGGAAAACTGGAGCACCCGGAAGAAACCCACCCAAACACGGGGAGAACATGCAAACGCCACACAGAAATGCCAACTGGTCCAGCCGGGACTTGAACCAGTGACCTTCTTGCCATGAGGCGACAGTGCTAACCACTGAGCCACTGTTAATTTATTTTTATTTTCTAAGTTATTGTTGGAGTTGCTATGTTTATGCCAGTTGATCTCTTTTTGTACTGTTTTTGCAATTAAAAAAAATGAAAAAAGCTTAAACAATGTATATAAAAAATAAAGAAATGCATACAAATAACTGAAAATTATTAGCCATGGCTACTGTTGACACACTGAGGTCTTGTGAAGTATAACAATTGATTTGTGTAAAAAACATTTTATTAAACGTTAAACATTTTCAATGTTATTAGCTTTAGTTCACAGCTAAACACTTCTTGGCTTCTTGGCGACTATAGTCCGATTGTAGTACGGTCACTTTTGATGACAAAAGTATGATGGTGCGCTTGGACTAGGGCAGGGCTATTCAATTGGCGGCCCGCGGGCCGAACCCGGCCCCCGATACAATTTGTTCTGGCCCTCCAAATAGTGTAACCAAGACATCAAGAATAAATTTAGTTCAGTCAAAAAACGGCCGCTATAGTTATGAAGTGACCTGCGTCTGTTCAATACAGCACGAGCTGCGCAGAGCGTGAGTCACCTGACAGTGGCAAGTGGCGAGAGCAGCCGAATACATTTGAATTATTGTAGGAAAGGTCTTTTGTACAATGCACTGATATCGTTATTAGGGATGCAACGATTAACCGATTTCACTATTAACTGCGCTTTAATTCATCATGGTTAATTAATCGTAAAGGCTTCTCTAAGCCGCGTTTCTGCATTTCTGTTCTGCCACACGAAACGAAACCGCTGAACAAAGTTACGCCAAGTTGCCAACTGTGCACTAGTTTAAAGTTCTGAGCTTGTCCACCGAAGCTAATACGCACGCACACTGTAATAACTATAGCCGCGGGCCGTTCCCATATCACGTCTTTCCCGCGCGCAAGTTTGTTATGTCGTAAGAATATATGCCAATATGCGGGCGCAAGCGGAGCAACACGCTCGCGGCTGTCTGGGCGCACGCAGTAGAAAACATCTCATGCTGTAGCAGTGAGAGTTGTGCTTAGCTTTCAGTGCAATGTAAACAAAAGACATGTTAGACGAACTATTATTAAAATGATTATGTATCTATGAACGCAGATGATAATAACAGTTAATTTAAATATTGGCGCCGACCTTCATAACAATTATTATTATATTATTTTCTCCCTTTCCTCTCTATAAACACACACATTTTTGTGTAGCCCTATAAGCACAGAAAAACCTTCAGCATAAAAACTATTACTAGTGAAAATGCCTTTTAAAGGTTTTTTATTATTAGTTAGGAATGTCCAGATCTAAATCTAGCTAATATAAAGCTTAAATTTACATTAGACATGATAACTGTGAAACCCTAATTATTCTTCACACTATATAATCGTACAACCAAAATCTATAATTGTTGCATCCATAATTGTTATGCAGTTCAAAACATCAGATATGAACGTATCTGAATGTAGAAGAAGCCTACTTAAGCAATGCACTGATTTTGTTGTGCTGTGAAATACAACATTTGAATGTTTGTTAAAAAAACGTATTGTACAATGCAGTGATATTATATAGTTTCAAAATACAATATATTAACATTTTAATGTAGACAAATACAACATGGGTGTCTAAAGGAGCAAAAATTCAACATACTGGCTCTTATATGCAGTTGTGTCATCATTTATATTGCAAGTCATGTCTCTCCGGCCCTTCGTTTGGGATGCTTTTCATGAACTGGCCCCAGTGACAAACTAATTGAATAGCCCTGGACTAGGGGTAGGGATGGGACTAAAATCGTTTTCAAGGTATACCGCGGTTTGGAAAAGTCAAGGTTTTAAAACCGCCAAAATTTTCTTCTAAATCGTTAAGGTTATTAGTATTTTTTTTTTCTTTAGGACAACAGTATCTCCAGCAGAAAACATATCCAAAGACGGCGTTTTAAATCATAAAGAAATCTGTGTTTTTCAAACAAATGAAGACAACAGAAGTCAATGATTCATTTGAATTATTTAGCCTGACATGTTTACTGTTCCAAAATATTTTAAATGTTTCTTAAAATAAAATATATTGTGTTTTAAAGGGGTAACAAGTTTATGTTTTTTACCCAGACATTTAAAAAGATTATATTTTAGAGCAGTAATCACAATACCGGGAAACCGTGAAACCATGATATTTTTATCCAAGGTTATCATACGGTCACAATCTTATACTGGCCCATGCCTAACGGGGGGTCAGGTGATTCAGTTTGTTGATCGATATTGGTGATTGTCTCACCAGCTGTCACACTTTCTTCATCGAAACCAACCTTATTACAGTCGCACACGCTAAGAACTGTTTGACAACAGCTTGATTCATATGGATTCTTTTGTTGATCTTTGTATGATGCTTTAATAAAACATGGACACTTTTTTTGTCTTTTTTTAGAATCCTCTGACACGAGAACAAATCGAGTCTCTGGTGCGAGAGGGCTGTGTGGTGGAGCTCAGGAGGAGATTGTGCTCCAGGATGACGTTTGGAACTGCTGGATTGAGAGCCGCCATGGGAGCAGGGTTTGCTCGCATTAATGACCTGACTATCATTCAGTCTACACAGGTTGGTCCAGGTTTACAGAACACCTCTCACACTAAATCCTTTATAATAGAAAAATATAACAACAGTGTGTGTAAAAATCCTGTTTAAATCCAAAAGTGAAGTAAAAACACTTTTATTTACATTCTTGATATTATAGACTACACTCTCAGAAATAAAGGTACGTGAGCTGTCACTGGGGTGGTACCTTTTCAGATGGTACATGTTTGTACTTAAAGGGTATATATTGGTACCTCAAATGTACATATTAGTACCTAAACATTTTAAGAGGTACACTTTTAAGATGCTAATATGTACCCTTGAGGCATTAATATGGACCTTTTAGGTACAAATGTGTACCTTTTGAAAAAGTACCACCCCAGTGACAGCTCGCGTACCTTAATTTCTGAGAGTGTAGGATATTATTCATCCAACAACAGTGTATCCCTTAACATTGTACCAGTTTAATTGTTTTTTATTTAACGCCAGATACCTGCAGAAATCATTTAAATGTCCCATGAAATTAAAGTTAGTTTCAGCCTGTTTTAAGGATAGGAATTAGCTAGTGCGCTCAAACAGTGACAAAATTCGTGTTTTTCTCACGTCACCTCATACTTCAGTTTTTCATCAAATCTTGATCAATAAAATGCTCCCTCGTATCTGACATGTCCCGCCCCCTTCATGACACTTTTCATTTGCTTTTCATTTGATGCGCTTGATCTCAACCACTCTCACTGGCTTATCTTGTGATAAACACTAAACGCTATTGCTTGAACAAAGCACCTGAATGAAACCCTAAACACGCTACTAAATTGTCTGCAACTCTTTCAAAACATGTTTTTACCCAATTGTTGAATGATATAAATCAGTGGTTCTCAACTGGTTTGGCCATGGGACCCACATTTTTACATGGTCATCAAGCCGCGACCCAAACTTTTAGGAACTATAATATAATTTTAGGAATTATAATTAATTTGTATTTATTTGTTAACATACACAAATAGTGACGGATAAATCACAAGTCACCAATACTTACAAATAAACAATATTTTATTGCTGTCATTTAACAAAATGCATCAAATTATAGAAATATTACAAAGTAAGGGTAAGAAAAGGTTCAGTTACCATGAACTGAACTGTTAATAAAACATTAAGACTGATCCTGTTGAACAGAACAAATCAGC
Source organism: Danio kyathit (assembly GCA_903798195.1). NCBI lineage: Eukaryota > Metazoa > Chordata > Actinopteri > Cypriniformes > Danionidae > Danio > Danio kyathit. The sequence continues at coordinate 7,311,549 of LR812533.1, forward strand.
AAATTACAGTACAATAATTAAAATAATCATAACCATTTTTACATCTAATATGACAGCAATTATAAACATCTGTTTCACTTAACAGTAATTTGGGAAGCTAATGAGATAACTGAGGATGTGCTTAACTCCTGATAAGAGTTTTAAAGTCTGGGGTGATGGTAGACCCGAAGATCGTGCTCTATGTCCAACCTGTTCCTTTGCTTTGACTTAAGCTGCATCAAGGAAGAGAAGCCACTTTCACACAAATACGTAGTGCTGAATAGTAGGATGGATTTGATCGCACGAATGGCAAGGGACGAATACTCAGAAAGCACTTCGCGGCACCAAAACTGGAAGAGGCTTACTTCACTGAATTTCTTTTTCAGCGTCTTATCACATGACAGCTCCACCAGCTGATTCTCTTTGTTGCTCGGCAACGTGATGCTTTTCTACGTCGATTCCAAAGGGATTGCTTATCCACGGATCATCATCATGTTTATCGAGAAAGTAGTCGGTACGGTTGTTGCGCGCGCATTTCAAAATAAAAGTCCGGTATAAGCAAAATAAGTTAAAAATGTAACTTTTGTTGTTTTTTGACCACACACTCCGCAACCCACTGAAAATGTTCCCGCGACCCACTCTTGGGTCGCGACCCACCAGTTGAGAAACACTGATATAAGTCATTACAAGCCAGTCAGAATCGATCCTGCTCCAAAGACCTTGAACATTTTAAGTGGCAGACAACACAACTGCAGGACATGGTATTAATAAATGTTATCTGTTGACATTGACGCTAATATTGTGATAGTTGCCATTGCCAATGTTATAATGCGATAGACGGCAAAGTGGCGAGTTCCCTAAACAGCCATTTAAACCAATAATATTAAAGTGATAAACTGCCCAGTTATCTGAAATACTGCTACTGGACACACAGTGACCCAAAGACTTGTTTGCGTCTTGATTGTTGATGTTATTAGACAGGAACTAGGCCATATGTGGTGCGTTCTGTTTTTCTAATGACGATAAGTCTGTCTGTCCGTTGTTATTGTAGGGATTGTACAAATACTTGGCCAAATGTTTCCCTGACCTGAAAACGAGAGGGCTGGTGGTTGGTTACGACACTCGTGCCCAAGCAAGCAGTGGCTGCACCAGTGAACGGTAATGTTATGTAGACTTCATGCAAATACACTGTAGTGTTCAAACGCTGACATGCTGAAATGACTTCATTGTTTATTCTTGAAGTATTTTCATAGGCAAATGTTTTACCTATTGATATGAACATGCGTGTTTGTTGCAGTGTTGAGCAAGTTACTTAAAAAGAGGATTTAATTACTCATTGCTATTTATATGCTTAAAATGACTTAATTACTGTATTTTATGATTATAATTCGATTACTTGGACACATAAACACACACACAAAAATATTTTAATTAGCCAAATAGGGCCTTTTGGCTTTGTTTAAAAATGTAATGCTAAGGTTAAATATTGTGTATCAAAACATGAAACTTTCATAGTAATGGTATTTGATACATACATACTAAATATTATCAATTTCTTACTCAATTCAAGCAGGTTCAATCATCTTGATAAATCTAACCTTCTTTAGTTGAAAAATAGTTATTCTCAAAATATCTTTGTATAAAAAAAGTACAATTACGTTACGATTCTGAATTGATTTGTACAGACCCGTTGAATTTATGTACAGTATTTAAGGCAAGTACATAACTTTACCTAAATTAGGCCGCGGTCACACTGGACTTTACTCCCAACAGACTTCCATTCATACGCACGCGAATGCGTCCGACCGGAAACGCAGGGTCATGCGTCGAGTTTCGCAGGTTGCTGCGGTGCAAAGTTCAAGCTTGGTGAACTCTGACCTGCGAAATCGCATCACTTGACTGTGTGAGACGAATCCAGGATCAAAACATGACCTCTCTGAACAGAAATTTAAAACATGGAGCAATCGCTCACTTTTTTTAATGCCTAATCATCTTGTTTAATCCCGCCCCTTTTCGCAGCACTGTACGACAGAATTTCGCAAACTCTAGTGTGCCTTCGGCTTTACCTGAAAATGAAAAGTAATCCTTTACTTTGTCAGTGGAAAAGTAATTACATTACAGTAACCATTTTTTTGTAACTAATTACATCCAACACTACCTGGAAAAAGTCTTGTCACCTATCTAAGTTTTAGAAATATCAAATAATAACTTGACCTCTAGTTGTTCATTTTGGTATCAGAAGTGGCTTATATGAAAGGCAAAGTTTTCCAGATTATGTTTATTTTACCAAAATAAAATATGATCATACCTTGATTTTTAATTATTTCATTAGGAGTACTTTACTTAGACAAAAGTCTTGTCAATAAACAGAAATAATGTACAGTATATAATAAAAAAGTCCAGGTGCAGTGGAAAAAGAATTAATATTGTGTATGACTCCCATGAGCTTGGAGGACTGCATCCATACATCTCTGCAATGACTCAAATCACTTAATAAAGTCATCTGGAATGGCAAAGAAAGCGTTCTTGCAGGACTTCCAGAGTTCATCAAGATTCTTTAGATTCATTTTCAATACCTCCTCCTTAATCTTACCCCAGACGTTCTCAATAATGTTCATTCTGGTGGCTGGGCTGGCCAGTCCTGGAGCATCTTGACCTTTTTTGCTTTCAGGAACTTTGATGTGGAGGCATAAGTATGAGAAGGAGTGCTATCCTGCTGGAGAATTTGCCCTCTCCTGTGGTTTGTAATGTAATAGGCAGCACAAATGTCTTGATCAGCCTCAGGCTGTTGATGTTGCCATCCACCCTGCAGATCTCTCGCACGCCCCATACTGAATGTAACCCCAAACCACGAGTTTTCCTTCACCAAACATGACTTATTTCTGTGAGAATCTTGGGTCCATGTGGGTTCCAGTAGGTTTTCTGCAGTATTTGTGATGATTGGGATGCAGCTCAACAGATGATTTATCTGAAAAATCTACCTTTTGCCACTTTTCCAAATCATCAAATTGTTTTTTGCTCTTACAACTGGGATCAATGACAAGACTTTTGTCAGGTAGTGTACATCGTAGTAAGATTTTTAAATCTACATTTTCCATGTGGATCATAATATTTCATTGTTATTTCAACAAAACTGAACATGAGACTGTCTAGCAGCAAACTGCAAATTCTCCTGCAGAATGGACCAGCAAAACAGCTTTTTTGTGAAACAAGGGCTCAAATAAAAGAAAACACTCTCGCTTCCTGCATTAAACAATAGCGCTGCATTCAGGCACATGCTGTCCATTCATCACCACATTCTTTATGCATTGAAAGCACATTCCAGAGTCAGAAGAGCGATAGAGTTAGAGGTAACTGACCAAATGTTTCACTCACCCATTCTGCATTAAATACTGTAAAATGTGTATTTTATCATGACATTGAGTCATTGACTTAGGGTTGGGCAATATGACCTAAAATCAATTAAACGTGGTACCTCGGTTTTGATTATCCTCCTAGGGCTTGAGTGTCCACAAACGTGGACAGCACATTTTAGCTCTTAAGTGGCTATTTAAAATCCTTTGAATGTTTTATATTTTGTTACGGACATACAGTATCATCCTGCAACTGTTTTGCAGCATATGAAATGTCCCAAACCCTATTTTTAACTGTCCAAAATGGGAATTTTTGTTTTTACTCTCTGATAGTCAAAGCAAGTTATATAGATTATTAGATATATATATATATATGTATATGTGTGTGTGTGTTATAAAGGCAATAAAAAACATTCAGGAAAAAGTGTTTTATTTATATTCGGACCACAAGTCCACATATATGGACATCATTTTTCTCTAAAAGTACATCATATCAAAAGATGATACTTAGATTTTTATTCTAATTAGGTTCCAATAAGCCCAAATAGCAAAGAGAAATAAAAAAATCATGTAAAAAAAACACCTTGGGCCTTAAGGTTATTGAACAATGGCTTTATTTTTAGTGTAAATATATATTATTTCCAGTCACAGTTCATCATGTTAACATTTGTACTGTGACTGTCAACTATTGAATGTCTTTTTCTACTGCATGTTTCTAATATTTTTGATTTTAAAATAATTAAAGGAAACAAATTAACTGTTAATGTATGGTTCAAACTGACATGAATGCACACATTGCTTAAAATTGAAGTCATCTATTTCAGTTTACATGTAAAAAAAAAAAAAAAAAAAAGCAAGTTTCCTATTTCAAAAACTAAATAGGGAAAAAAAGTTTTGAAAACAAAATAAATTCATATTTCACTGCCAAAAGGGAAAAAAAAAAGTTTTAACAAAACATGTATTCGGAAAGTTTTCATAGCGCTTTACTTTTTCACACATTTTTTTATATTACAGCCTTATTCCAAAATGGATTAATTTCATTTATTTCTTCAAAATTTTACACACAATACCCCATAATGACAATGTGAAAAAAGATTTTTTGAAATTGTTGCAAATTTATTAAATAAAAAACCTGAAACATCACATGCACATAAGTATTCACAGCCTTTGCGCAATTACAGCCTCAAGTCTTTTTGAATATGATGCCACAAGCCTGTCTTTGGGAATTTCTTTCTCAAGCTCTGTCAGGTTGTATGGGAAGCGACGGTGTACAGCCATTTTCAGATCTCTCCAAAGATGTTCAATAGGAATTAGGTTGTGGCTCTGGCTGGGCCACTCAAGGACATTCACAGAGTTGTTGTGAAGCCACTCCATTGATATTTTTGCGGTGTGCTTTGAGTCATTGGCCTGCTGGAAGATGAACCGTCAGCCCAGTCTGAGGTCAAGAGCACTCTGAAGCAGGTTTTATTCAAGATGTTTCTGTATATTGCCGCATTCATCTTTCCCTCTATCCTGACTAGCCTTCCAGTCCCTGCTGCTGAAAAACATCCCCACAGCGTGATGTTGCCACCACCATGCTTCACTGTAGGGATGGTATTAGCCTGTTGATGAGCGGTGCCTGGTTTTCTTCAAATGTAACGCCTGGCATTCACAACAAATAGTTCAGTTTTAGTCTCATCAGACCAGAGAATTTAGTTTCTTATGGTCTGAGAGTCCTTCAGACGCCTTTTGGCAAATTCCAGGCAGGGAGTGTCTTCCGTCTGGCCACTCTACCATACAGGCCTGATTGGTGGATTGCTGCACAGATGGTTGTCCTTCTGTAAGTTTCTACTCTCTACACAGAAGAACGCTGAAGCTCAGACAGAATGACCATCGGGTTAGACCATCACTCAGCTTAGATGGCCGGCCAGCTTTAGTAAGAGTCCTGGTGGTTCCAAACATCTTCCACTTATTGATGATGAAGGCCACTGTGCTCATTGGAGCAGCATAATTTTTTCTGTAACCTTCCCCAACCTTGTGCCTCGAGACAATCCTGTCTCGGAGGTCCTCAGACAATTCCTTTGTCTTCATGATTGGTTTGTGCTTTGACATGCACTGTCAATCCTGGGACCTTATATAGACAGGTGTATGCCTTTTCAAATGATGTCCAATCAACTGAATTTACCACAGGTGAACTCCAATTAAGCTGCTGAAACATCTCAAGAATGATCAGTGGAAACAGAATGTACCTGAGCTCAATTTAGAGCTTCACAGCAAAGGCTGTGAATACTGATGTACATGTGATTTTTCAGGTTTTTATTTTTAATAAATTTGCAACAATTTCAAAAAATCTTTTTTTACATTGTCATTATGGGGTATTGTGTGTAGAACTTTGAAAAAATAAATGAAATTAATCCATTTTGGGACAAGACTGTAACAAAAAAATGTGAAAAAAAATTGAAGCGCTATGAATACTTTCCAGATGCACTGTACATATTTTCTGGTTTACTTCTTTCTGCTAACATGATCCCTTGAATCAGCTGAAGGAAATAGAGTGAGTGATGCTTGTTGCATCATATTTCATTCAAAAATAAAAAGAACTGTTGCTACTTTTAATCTGTCAGACTGTTGAATCGTAATTATATTTTCTGTGTTCGCCCCAATTGATTGGCTGAAGTAAAAATGGGGATGATACATGGCATTGTTCCCGCCCAATAACAAACAAACCAGCGACAAAGATTTATCAGACTTTTCTTTTTGTCAGGTTGCCGCACATGAGCAATGCATTTACCATGATGTCAGGGAAACTCTCAAGCACTCAGTTTGTCCACACGTAGTAATACGTTTTTGAAGGCGGAGTATTAACAGGAATAAAATAATAATAATAATAATAATAAAAAATAAATAAAAATGGAAAATAATATGTGTATATATATATATATATATATATATATATATATATATATATATATATATATATATATATATATATATATATATATATATATATACAGCACATACAATAACTGACATTGGGAAATTACTTTGGTTATAGGTTTTGAATATTGGTTACTTTTGATTAAATGCTCAGCCCTACATTGTCTAATATTTCGATTGTTTATATAAATGCAGTACGCAATATTGCATTATGAGATGTCTAAATAACATCAGACTATTTTTTTTTTTTAAATGTTGTTTATAATGATGTTAATATAAGTCTATACAGTGCACTATGTTTGCCTAAAACAAAATTGTATAACTAAATTGTTTTGTTTGTTTGATTGTGGTTTATCTGCAGACTTGCAAAGTTGACTGCTGCTGTTATGCTTTGTAAAGATGTTCCTGTCTATTTGTTCTCTACATATGTGCCTACCCCATTTGTGGTAAGAAAATGCTATTGATGGATAATTAAAATTACAGTAGAAGAACTAAAGCACCCTTTTTAACAGAGTTGTACATGAGCAATATGCCACTTTCTTGATCGTCTTTACATCTTTTTCCCCCGTTCAGCCGTATGCTGTGATGAAGTATGGAGCTGCAGCTGGAGTCATGATCACTGCTTCTCATAATAGAAAAGAAGACAATGGATACAAGGTGAGCTGTCTGCTGCATTACAGTTGGACAATAACATGGCCTAAACAACTGCAAACTAAAGGTTTTAGAGGAGACAACAGAAACGTTGCTTAACTTTAAAAAATAAAAAAATGTTATTATGTACTTACAACGACATGGATGAGAGAGTTTGGTGTAGAGGAACTGGACTGGCCTGCACAGAGTCCTGAACACCTTTGTGAGGAATTTGAGTGTGTGACCGGGCCTTTTCGTCCAATATTATGCTGATGTCACAGATGCACTTCTAGAAGTTTGGTCAAAAACTGTAGAATTATGTTTTCTACAGGTGCATTTTATGTAACATAATTTCACAAAGCCAAGCCATTATGTAATAATTTAATTTGCAATACATTTACCACAGCCTGTGCTAAAATAACACCCCGGTCATGTTATGCCAGTTATAAAAAGATTATAATATTAGATTAGAAGATTAAACTCAGATTATAAGATTAAGATTGGATTAAATAAACAATATATTTGCAATAACTTCTTGAATGATACGGTCTGATTTGTTAATAGGCTTCGTCAAAGTAAATGATTTGGGACTCTAAGCACATTTTTGCAATTTCTTTTGATTATTGATCATAGATATAATTAACTATTTATTATACTCCTAGTTTAAGAGTACGCCCTGATGTCCACTCTATTCCAACAAGTCCACTCACTTCAACATTTCTGGCCTCGTCACTAATCTATAGGAAGTCCCTATAAAACATGAAAACCCAGTGTGTGTGGGGGGGTTAATTTTTATTTATTTATTTTTAAATAAGGGACTCATTCAATAGACATTTTACTGAATGTATTCACCAAGATGCTCTAAGTCTTTTTAGGATTTATTGACCCATTTATTGGATGATTCCACATCCATAACATTTTTTTTATTAACAAGAACCAGAATGTGCAGTTTTATTATACAAAATCAAAATCACTTTACATTTCTTAATAAGAATGAAATAAATGAGAAAAAAAATTAATTAAAGAAAAAGAAAAAAAACAGAGGAGAGGGTTCATTATTATCAAATTACATACAAATATATTATGCACATTTTTCCAATTTTAGTGATTAACAAGAGTTATTAAAATCACTTTTTTATTACAGGAAATGCATATATACAAAATTTTAATGCAAAAATGTTAAAGGAGGAACATATATTAACTGTTTAATTTAATTAACTGACTTAGAAATCACTTTTATATACATTTGAATCTCTTTTTCTTGCACCATGAAGAGAGGTTTGCTTTTGGCAAACTTGGATTTATGTGTGAGAAATTAACATAATAATAAAATAAAGTTTATAATAAAACCAGCATCTTTTATTATGAGCATTATGTGCTTTTGCCGTGTGCTGTGTAAATACAGACAATCGAATACAATCACTTTTAATAGATGATGTAAGCCGTTCTTTAAAAAAATCGGATACAGTCAAGAAACCGAAATTTGACCATTAAGATCTGCAGTGTAAATTCAGCCATAATGACATATAGACCAGTCCAGTTGTCTGAATTCATTCATTTATACGATTACATTCATTGTTGCTTCCTATAATGTTTCAGACTGTCTCATGCAGTGCAAATATATGTACAGTGCATCCGGAAAGTATTCATAGCGCTTCACTTTTTCCACATTTTTAATGTTACAGTCTTATTCCAAAATAGATTAAATTCATTTATTTCCTCAAAATTCTACACACACTACCCCATAATGACAATGTGAAAAAAAGATTTTTTGAAATTGTTGCAAATTTATTACAAATGAAAAACTTGAAAAATCACATGTACACCAGTATTCACAGCCTTTGCCGTGAAGCTCTAAATTGAGCTCAGGTACATTCTGTTTCCACTGATCATTCTTGAGATGTTTCAGCAGCTTAATTGGAGTTCACCTGTGGTAAATTCAGTTGATTGAACATAATTTGAAAAGGCATACACCTGTCTATATAAGGTCCCAGGGTTGATAGTGCATGTCAAAGCACAAACCAAGCATGAAGACAAAGGAATTGTCTGAGGACCTCCGAGACAGGACTGTCTCGAGGCACAAGGTTGGGGAAGGTTACAGAAAAATTCTGCTGCTCCAATGAGCACAGTGGCCTTCATCAATAAGTGAAAGATGTTTGGAACCACCAGGACTCTTCCTAGAGCTGGCCGGCTATCTAAGCTGAGTGATCGAGGCAGAAGGGCCTTAGTCAGGGAGGTGATCAATAACACGATGGTCACTCTGTCTGAGCTCCAGCGTTCTTCTGTGCAGAGAGGAGAACCTTTATAGAAGGACAACCATCTGTGCAGCAATCCACCAATGAGGCCTGTATGATAGAGTGGCCAAACGGAAACCACTCCCCGCCTGGAATTTGCCAAAAGGCATCTGAAGGACTCTCAGACCATAAGAAACAAAATTCTCTGGTCTGATGAGGCTAAAATTGAACTCTTTGGAGTGAATGTCAGGCGTTATGTTTTGAGAAAACCAGGCACCGCTCATCACCAGGCTAATACCATCCCTACAGTGAAGCATGGTGGTGGCAGCATCATGCTGTGGGGATGTTTTTCAGCAGCAGGAACTGGAAGACTACTCAGGATAGAGGGAAAGATGAAAGCAGCAATGTACAGAGACATCCTGATTGAAAACCTGCTTTAGAGTGCTCTGAGATCTCAGAGTGGGGCGACGGTTCATCTTCCAGCAAGACAATAACCCAAAGCACACCGCCAAAATATCAATGGAGTGGCTTCACAACAACTCTGTGAATGTCTTTGAGTGGCCCAGCCAGAGCCCAGACCTAAATCCTATTGAACATCTCTGGAGAGATCTGAAAATGGCTGTACACCGTCGCTTTCCATCCAACCTGATAGAGCTTGAGAGGTACTGCAAAGAGGAATGGGCAAAAATTCCCAAAGACAGGTGTGCCAAGCTTGTGGAATCATATTCAAAAAGACTTGAGGCTGTAATTGCTGCCAAAGGTGCATCAACAAAGTATTGAGCAAGGGCTGTGAATACTGATGTACATGTGAGTTTTTTTATTTTTATTTTTTTTAGGTTTTTTATTTTAATAAATTTGCAACAATTTCAAAAAATCCTTTTTCACATTGTCATTATGGGTTATTGTGTGTAGAAGTTTGAGGAAATAAATGAAATTAATCCATTTTGGAATAAGTCTGTAACATAAAAAAATGTGGAAAAAGTGAAGCGCTATAAATATTTTCCGGATTCACTGTATCTCTTCTAATCATTGCTGCAAATGACTTTAAGCATCGTTTAATAGCAGAGCAATTCCAGCGATATGGATGTGACATTAAAAACTCAAAACATAAATTCACATAGAAAGGATATGTTCACATTATATTGAAACATCTGTTTATATTTTCCAAAACAACTAACCACTGAGTTATGGGATCAGAAAAATATCAATCTGTATACATTTTTTATATTTTAAATGAGGAAAATAAACATGCGTTTTGGATATGACCAAAAAAAAGTCTGCGAGTTTACAGTATATAACGTACTTTGTAGAAATTCTGTGAATTAAATTGTGCAACCCAAAGAAATAATGCTAATCTATAGAATAGTTGGCTCACTATAGAACAAAAAATAAAACATTTGAGAGGAGGATCCGGTCGATGGTTGAACCTAGGATCCAGGAGGAATAATTCACTTTTCGTCCAGGCCCTGGTACACTTGACCAGCTCTATATTCTCATCAGGGTGCTCAAGGGTTCATGGGAGTATGCCCAACCAGTCCACATGTTTTTTGTGGACTTGGAGAAGGCATTCAACCATGTCCCTCGTGGCATTCTGTGGGTAGTGCTCTGGGAGAATGGGGTCAGAGATGCTCTCTTAAGGGCTGTCTGGTCCCTGTATAAACAGAGCAGGAGTTTGGTTCGCATTCCCGGCAATAACGCCCCATTCACACGGGGCTTCAGCGTCAACGCTTGACACGCCCTCTGTCAAGCGTTGACGCTGAAGTCCTGTGTGAATAAGGTGTTATTGCCGGCAATGCGAACCAAACTCCTGCTTGGAGTTATAATCTGAAGTTAGGGGTGATGCGATCGTCATAGCGTCAGCCAATGAAATTAGTCAGCAGTAGGCCACTGTCTGAGCTGGTGTATTTGAATACAGCGATCTAATTAGCTGACACTTCCGTCAGCGCTTGAAAAGTTGAGCAAGTCCCAACTACTGCAGCGAGCAACACCTCTGAATTGGTTCCAACACAGTTCAATGCAAGTTCAGCAACGCCTGACGTCACCCATTCAAAGTGAATGGGAAGTGTTGAAGCTGACGCCCCGTGTGAAATTATTTTCAGTAAATTGCTTAGCACTTTCAGGTAACATCATATACACGCACCCTTAAGTAGGCTTTGTATACACCTCAGAAGTGTGATTTGTAAGATGTTTAAATGATCTAGCTCAAGCTTGTGGATTTTCTTCAGGTTTATTGGCACAGTGGCGCACAGATCGCTTCACCGCATGATAAGGAGATCTTGCATTGCATTGAGGAGAGTGCTGAACCCTGGGCTGAGTCCTGGAATGAGGACCTAGTTGAGAGCAGTCTGTTAAAGAGAGACCCACTGGAGGACGTCTGCCACTGGTACATGGAAGAGCTAAACACTCTCTGCTTCCACAGGTGCAGTCTCTCACCTGTACTAAAAAAAGAGTGTTTAAACTATACATTCCTACAAATTAAGGTACTAGGAAGAGCGATTTCAGCAATGCCATATATCAACATTTTAGATTTTTTTCAAAGCATGATGTTTTTTGTTGCTAAATGACATTGAGTGTCACATACCGTTATACCATACAGTATCTTTTGTGTTTTTAGTGTACATTTTTAGGTTCTTAATTTTTATTTATTTATATAATTTAAATTATTCATTTACTATTATTTTTATTCATATAATTTCGAAAATAAAAGGTCAAATAAAATGTCACTATGGTGTGATTGTAAATATTTCATAATCTCAAGGTTTTATTAGGTAATACAATACCAGTGACATTTTTCAAATGCATTACAATTGTTTTTTTAGGGTGCTTTCACACTTGGTTCAATTGCCTGGACCGTACCCAAGTTCGATTGTCCTCCTTTGCCACCTTCTCGGTTGGTTTGTGTTCACACTGTCTTTCTTCCTTCTGAACCCCGGTACGCTTGCGTCATAGAGCTGCTGTTTTGTTTACGGCTGTTGCTAGGTGACAGTCACGAAAGCAAAGCGCCAAAATGGAGACTTCCGCACATCGCGGTCGATTTGCTTTTACTGAATCATAAGTTTTGGACATACAGAAAGCGACTCGCGTCTGTCTGCCGCAAAAATATTATAAACATTCAGAACATCACACAGTGTCTGCAGAAGCTGTTTCTGGAGGAGACAAGCAGACATCACTGTGTATCACTGTGCTTGGCTCAGTCCCGCTTGTCACAAAGGAACAATACGTGGCGCACATACACACACACACACACACACACACACACACACACACACACACACATGAATGAACGTTATGAAAACGATAGTTTGTTGTACAGTTGCCGGTTCACTTCCGCTATTTGGTACGATTGCATTCATACCAGAAGTGAACCGTACCAGAGTTTGCACGAACCGTACCCCAGACCACCTCTTTCAGGCGGACTCGGGTACGGTTCACGGGTGCGCACCCGAGTTCAGAAGACACGTTCACACTAGCTAAACGTACCGTACTATGACGTCAAACGAACCCGGGTGCGGACCAAAAGTGCTAGTGTGAAAGCACCCTAAGATCACTGCAAAAATGTATTTGCGTTTTTAATTTACTTGCGTATTTACACATTAACAAATTGCTTTAGGAATTTGACTCAATTATTTTTATTAATTTAACAAAATATAGAAACATTTTTAATTAAATTAAGAATTTTTTCTTCTTTTTTTTGTGTGAATAACTCAAATAATATTAAAGAAAATAACAGCTGCTATTACAGTATATAATACACTCACTGGCCACTTTATTATACACCTTACTAGTACTGGGTTCGATGCCCTTTTCCTGCAGAATGGCCTTAATCCTTCATGGCATAGATTAATCAAGGTACTAGAAATAATTCTCAGTGATATTGGCCCATGTTGACATGATAGCATCATGCAGTTGCTGCAGATTTGTTGACTGCACATCCATGATGTGAATCTCCCGTTCCACCACATCCCAACGGTGCTCTATTGGATTGAAATCTGATGACTGTGGAGACCATTTGAGTGCAGTTAACTCATTGTCATGTTCAAGAAACCAGTCTGAGATGATTCGCGCTTTATGACATGGTGCGTTAACCTGCTGGAAGTAGCCATCAGAAGATGGGTACACTGTGGTCATAAAGGGAAGGACATGGTCAGCAACAATTCTTAGGTAGGCTGTGGCATTGACACAATGCTCAGTTGGTACTAATGGGCCCAAAGTGTGCCAAGAAAATAACAAAAGCAGCAACATGCTTTCATGTTGTCAACACAAAATTCTGGCCCTACCATCCGAATGTCGCGGCAGAAATCGAGACTCATCAGACCAGATAATGTTTTTTCAATCTTCTATTGTACAATTTTGGTGAGCCTGTGTGAATTGTAGCCTCAGTTTCCTGTTCTTAGCTGACACGAGTGGCACCCGGTGTGGTCTTCTGCTGCTGTAGCTCATCCGCCTGAAGGTGCGAGGTGTTGTGCATTCAGAGATGCTCTTCTGCATATCTCAGTCGTAACGAGTGATTATTTGAGTTACTGTTGCCTTTCTATCAGCTCGAACCACTCTGATCATTCTCCTCTGAGCTCTGGCATCAACAAGACATTTGTTCCCACAGAACTGCCACTCACTGGATTTTCTCTTTTTCAGAACATTCTCTGTAAACCCTAGAGATGGTTGTGCATGAAAATGCCAGTAGATTAGCAGTTTCTGAAATACTCAGACCAGCCCGTCGGGCACCAACAACCATGCCACATTCAAAGTCCCTTATATCACCTTTTTACCCCATTCTGATGCTCTGTTTGAACTGCAACAGATCATCTTGACCATGTCTACATGCCTAAGTACATTGAGTTGCTGCAATGTAATTGACTGATTAGAAATTTGCACAGGTGTACCTAATAAAGGTGTACCTAATAAAGTGGCCGGTAAATGTATATTAATTTTATATATGATCTTTAATGTTTATTATAGTAAATTATTATTTTTTATTTTAAACCTTATTTTTAGTATTGACATTCTTTGTTATTTAGTTTTTATACTGATTAAAAACAATCTATGAAGTCAGAATAATGTTTAATTTAAGTCTTTGTTATAGGGCTATTACATATAGGAGTCTGTTCTTGAATATTGTTGAAATTTGATTGCTGTAAAATAGGGCTGCACGATATTGGAAAAATCTGACATTGCAATATTTAATTTTTCTGCAGTACATATTGCGATACGGAGTATAATTTTAACAGATGAAATGAATAGCTCTATTTGAAAAGAATGAATAATTTTAGGACAATTTTGGACGATAACAGGAGCATTTCGTAGTGGAGCGCCTCTGCACAAAATGTAATTAACCAAATCTCAAGCAATGATAAATAAAGTAAAGATACAAGTGAAATAAATGCTTTATTGTTTCTCTGGGAGTCTAACAGTATTCAGACACACAAATTGAATAATATAATGTAAAATAAATACTTACTTACTTGCTTACTCCCAGGGCCGAAGTTATATTGAAGTTGATATTTAGCCGCACCATGTTGGTGTTTTGTAACATCTCATTTTTACAAGACTACAGACAATTTAACTTACCCAATTCATCTGTAGCGTATGTCTTTGGACTTGTGGGGTAAACCGGAACACCTGGAGGAAACCCACGTGAACACACTGAGAACATGCAAACTCCACACAGAAATGCCATCTGACCCAGGCTCGAACTAGTGATCTTCTTGCTGTGAGGCGACAGTGCTACCCACTGCACCACCGTGAAAAAGCTTATTTAATGACTGTCTTAGTCCTATCAAAATAGCAAGCACTAAACATCTCTCTATATTTAGGCTAAAATACTGCTTTATTTATTTATTTAGGCCTACTTATTTGTTTGTACTCCGTTTGTGCTTTCATTTTAGTTGTCTTATTTCTTTAATTCTACTTTCCAAAATGAATCCTCATTGCACTTAACAAGTTCACAATAAAAATAAAGTTATTTGTGTTAGCTAATTTTTTAATGAATAATGAAGGAATTGTAATGCTTTGTTTTATCGTTTCATCTTTGTTTACAAGTAGCATATTTACAGCTACTGTGTAGGCTTCTGTTCGTCGCATCCCGTCCTTTTGTGCCCCCTGGCGGCAGAGTCACAAACTGCGGTCATACCTTAAAAACATGTTCTTACCCCTTTAGAGCGGCGGCTGTACAACACGCGGTGGTAATGGCCATATTAAAGTATCACCTACTGTGTATATACTTAACATAAATACAATTAATGTTTCTTGAAGTTACTAAAACTTGAATTTCCTGTGCCTGAATACTTTAAACTAGCTTGAAATGTGTGCACAGTCACATGCAAAGATACAATTATTTGGTAACTGTATGGTTGAACTTTGCAATTACTCCATGATCGTCTGTTTTTAACACCTACTCCACTGTAATCCTTATGTGACTATTGTGGATGTGCCCTTGCGATATCAATGCTGAGAACTCCTTGCCTTAACGAATAACACATCTTCATCGTCGTTGTCTTGTTTTTTCTAATTGCAGAGAACTTAACGCAAAGTCTCCTCTGAAGTTTGTCCATTCATCATTCCATGGTGTGGGTCACAACTATGTCCAGAGAGCTTTTCAGCAGTTTGGTTTCCCGCCGCCAATTCCTGTTCCAGAGCAGAAGGATCCAGATCCAGATTTTTCCACAGTCAGCTGTCCCAACCCGGAGGAGGGAGAGTCAGTCTTAGTAAGATTTGTTTTCTTAGTTGAATAATACCAAATATGTGAAAAAAAAATTAATTGATTACTGTAAAAGCACTCTATACTTTATGTAGCGTTTTTAAGACCATGGTCAGATTGCCTGATTAGTGCTATATTTAATCATGCTGTTAGAAAGCACAACTATTTTGAACAATAAAGACTTTCCATACTGTCAGGTGCCAAAACTATCCAAATCATGACCTCTTGGTAATTGCACGGTGTAGGAAATTCTAGTAATTTGACATTTTTGTGTTTCCCTGATTGTGTTTAAGGCGCTTTCTCTTCGTTTGGCTGAAAGAGAAGAAGCCCGTATTGTTGTGGCCACAGACCCTGATGCAGACCGCTTGGCTGTTGCAGAGCAGAATGATAAGTAGGTGATCCTGTGCTCAATAATGCCCCTAGCAGTAAAATGTAGCTGTGTCACTTCCACTTGACCGTACTTGTTCTGAACTCTTGAGTTAAGTGGCTCATAAGTAGTGTCCTGTGTTTTTATGGCCAGTTGCAGATGGAAAGTGTTCACAGGGAATGAATTGGCAGCATTGCTTGGCTGGTGGATGTTGTTTAACTGGAAGGAAGCACACCCCGACCCAGCAGACACTGAGAGAGTATACATGCTGGCCACCACTGTCTCATCCAAAATACTCAAGGCCTTTGCACGCATAGAAGGCTTCCATTTTGAGGTTTGTTAATTTGATGTAATTATTTAAGGTCTAAATATATTGCTATGACTCAATAAGCCGACGGTCGACCATTGGGCTTCATTGGTCAACTTCATCTGGCTAGTTGGTTTGATGTGTTCCACACTTTGCCTCTTGTCAGGTTAACGCTGGAGCTTGTTGGCCCGATTCAGCATGTAGAATTGGTGCCGGGCCGTTGGCTGAAGAGAACTCTCTGACTGATTATTCAGCAACAAATCAGAGCATGAGTGTGACATAGTGAAGTGGCATAGCATGTTATAAATTCAAGTCAAGAAGGAACACAAGAGGCCGGCTGTAATTTTGCTACATTTTTAAAATATTTGCAAACGATATGGATTTGTTAGAATATCAGACATATTTGCAGGACCGAATCTCTCTGTGGTGAGTGATAATTACTGGGATAATGGTACCAAACAAGGCTTTGTTTATGCTGTTTGCACTTTGGAAGTTCCGGTTTTCCATTCTGAACTAGACAACGGACTACTGCCCCCTGGGGTGCAAAAATTCCTTAACACAGGTGCAGAATGCTTACCCTTGAATCAATCGGCTGACATTCGTTTGGTGTGTTCACGCTCAGCTTTTTGGTCCAGACGGAACCAGACGTTAGCCGACTTGAGGCGACAACACAGTTGGTTGTCATCTGTGCTAGTTGTTTGTCATCAACTTGGTGTGTACCAGCCCTTAAGGCACCTTGTCAACATCTAGCTGACATCAAAGAACTAGTGTCAACGAAAACCAACTGTGCTGTGACCTTGTGTCGGCTCGGTCCTCCCTGGGCTAAAAAAAACTGTGACCACACCAAATGGACAACAGATAACTAAAGCTAGAACATACCTTCTGCACCTGCATAAAAGCATGTACCTTGTAGTCTGTATTGTCATTCCAAAAATGGCTGTCACCAAATATTTATGGTGTGGTCAGTGTGAGGCGACAATGACAGACATAAAATTTGCTGTCATTATCTTTAACTATCGCAGAGATACAGCCTCAGATGTAGTTTGGCATCATGCCATCACATTTGTCGATGCAGTAAACAAAAACCGTTACACCTATCGACACAAATTCCATAACTTTTTGTCAGCACAGTCTGAAGATGATCCGAGTCAAATTTGGTGCAAATCAGCCAAACGATGTAGGAGGAGTTAGAAAAAGTAGGTTTTTGACCTAAGGCTAGATGGTGGACAGGAAGTTCAGTTAATTAAGGCATAATTGGTATTGATATTCTCAGGACAACCCAAGGAATATATCAAGAGAAGTTTTATAACAATAGGCAAAATTAGTCAAACGTTATTAGTATTTTTAGAAATGTCATTATAACGTTTGACCAAAAGGTGGTGCTGTGACAACTTTTTGAGTACCTTCAGGGCACAGTCCCGAACACAAATACTGAGTTTCATAACAATTCGCCAATGCGTCCGTAAAATATAGCAATTTTTGACATAATTCAAAATGCCCAACAGGCCAAAATGGCTGACCTGAGAAAATCAGACATTACATTTGGCATGCTCCGCTGGATGTAAAGAGACCAATTTTATGAATTTTGGACTGAGGCTTGAATTTTGGTGAAAATCGGACAAACGGCCTAAGACGAGTTCGTTCCAATAGGTTTTGCAAAAAATTCGAAATAGTGAAAAATGTTCATGACGAAAAAGGACATCATATGGTTTGAATCGGCTTGAGCCAAGAAATCAGAGGAAAAAATAATTTTGATTGTAGCCCATTTGATTCAAAAGTTATAACGATGAACATAAGTGAAACCTTTGGACAAGTGGTGGAGCTAGAGAGTTTGAGATAGAGAGTCCAAATTTGTTGTGGTTAAAGATCAGACTGTCCTCTATCAGTGTGCCAAAGTTTGCGCAAATTGCGCAAACATATTCATAGGGTTGCCATAGACTCCCGGCTTCTTCTTCTTTCGCTCTGGAAGAATAATAATAAGAACTGCAACGGATATAATAGGTGCCTATGCACCTTTGGTGCTTAGCCCCTAACAATGACACAGACAAATAGTGCACATTTTATCAACATTTTAGAAACCGCATTTGAATATTACCAGTTTTTAATTCAACAAGTTTTATTACAGTTCTTTGAACATGACTGTTTAAAACAGAATTTTTGTTTTTGAAAATTACTCATTTTTAACATAAATATTAAGTGTAAGTGAAATGTTAAGTACAGCAAGGACTTTCATGGTGCCTCATATGCTGGGGTATGAATTGCAAAGGTGCTTGATTAAAAATTAATGGTGCTTTAAAAAGTCCTTGAATCTGTTGTCCATGAAAGTTTTGTGTACAATTTTCACAAGATTTGAGAGGTAGATACAAGTAGGCGAGTTTGGACACAAACATTGCAGGCACAGACGGGAATGGAACACGCAAGTTGCAGGAGCAGGTGATACTGGTCAGAAATTGAGCACAATTAGGTGTTCAGGCCATAAAAATGTCCCATACAGGGCTCTCAATCAGAGCACTCTCTCACTGATTGCCCCAGAGGTGTTGAGGCCGATTCTACATTTTGAATTGGGCAAACTCCCAGCAACATGAGCATGACGAGATGAAGTGTGGAGCATGTCAAACAAACTAGCCTGACAGACGCCCAACGACAGCCCAATGTTACTTAATGGCTGAACAATGGCTTAGTGTGTCTTGGGAATTAAAGGATTAGTTTAATCAAAATGAAAATTCGGTCATTAATTACCCTCATATAGTTCCAATACCCCAAAACAATTGCTGATTTTCAGATCACAAGATAAGATATTTTAGATTAAATCAGAGTGCTACTTCATCCTCCATAGACGGCAACAGTTCCGAGACGTTTAATGTTCAGAAAAGAAATAAAAAAAACTTTACATGTGACTTCAGTGTAATCATATGAAGCTCCAAGAACACACTTGTGAGCGAGGAAAAAAAAAAACGTATACACGATTCCGTTCGCCTCTATCTTTTATTTCTCGTCAGGTCTTCAGGCTTTGCATTTGCTATGGACAGTATGACATATTGCCATTAGAGTCGGCAGTAATTATGCTGAAGTTAATCCACAGCTTAATCTGATGTAGGAGACATAGGTGAAGGAAGTGTTTTTGTAGCTTTTGCTTGAGCTTTGTACGATTACAGTTGAACCACCAAAGTCACATGGAATATTTTGACAATGTTTTTGGTTCTTGGACGTTAAACATTTCGGGATTAGTGCTGTCGATGGAGGATGAGGGATTTCATATAAAATATCTTAATCTGAGTTCTGAAGACGAACATATGTTTTAGGAGATTGAAATGACGTGAAGGTGAGTGATTAATTCACAAATTGTCATTGTTTGGTGAAAGATTTTGGTTTGATTAACTTAATATCCCTTAATTAATAGTTTAACTTCTTTCTAAACTTATCTATTTTTACTTAATTTCACTTTTTACTTACTTTGCTATTTTTACTCCTTTACTCTAGGAAACATTGCCTGGCTTTAAATGGATTGGAAACAGAATCCATGAACTAAAAAAAGCAGGAAAGGATGTGATTTTTTCCTTCGAAGAATCCATTGGTAAGCCCATAGCATCTACAGATACACATGATGACTGACCAGTTGTTTATTCTGTAAATTTGGGAGATGGTTTCGGATTGTTTTTAGTTTCTGAATATGTTGTCATTTCCTCACCGTCAAGTCATTTCAGAGCATGTAGACCAGGCTTCACCAATCTCGTTCCTGGAGGTCCGGTGCCCTGCAGGCTTTAGTTCCAACTTGCCTCAACACACCTGCCTGGGTGCTTCAAGCATACCTAGTAAGACCTTGATTAGCTTTTCAGGTGTGTTTGATTAGGGTTGGAGCTAAAACCTACAGGACACCGGACCTCCAGGAACAAGTTTGGTGATCCCTGATGTAGACGAACAATAATATTTTGTCTTGTTTTGTTTTGATGTCAGGGTTTTTGTGTGGGAACATGGTCCTTGATAAGGATGGAGTCAGTACAGCAGCTGTTGTGGCTGAAATGGCTTCTTATCTACACACCAAAAACCTTTCCTTGAACCAACAACTATGTAACATCTATGAAATGTGAGTATCTCTTGCTTGTCATAAGGTCAGTTCATACCCATAAAACCAACTCTTACCATATATTCCCTCTCATGTAATTCCAAACCCATAAGAAATGTCATAAGAAAAGCTATTGTTTTCAAATATGAGAAATTTCTGTCCTAAAAAGACATGCAAGCAAATATGGTCACTTTATTTTGATGGTCCGTTTGTTGAATTTAAAAGGCACCTATTTGACCCCTGTTTTAAGATGTAATATAATATTATGGTTCTTCTGAGTGTGCCAGTTTAGGTTCAGTTCAAAACACAATTCAGATTTTTTTATTATAATGTGTTAAAAAGTGTGATTTTGGGGGCATGTACACAGGACATTGTTTAGGGGCGTGTTGCTTCACATGAAAATTAGTTTCAACATCCCGCCCAACTTAACAAGGGGGTGGAGCCAAGAGCTCCCCCGCTTTGTGTATGACAACAGACAGGCAGACAGAGAGAAGCAACATGAGTGAGAGGACCAGCATTCAGCCGTACGACTCGGACACAGACCAAGCAGAGACTACAAAATCATTTGTGTCTTTGTACAGTTTTACAGCCAACTGTGTGCTAGTTTAAAGCTCTGAGCTTTTACACCGAGACTAATAACCAAGCTCCAATTGGTCCACCGTTTTTATGTTGTTAAATTGAAAAAAAAAAAAAAAGACTGGGTGTGTTTATATCACCCCAATATGACGGTCTATACTAGGGTTGGGCCGATAGACTATTTCATCGTCCATCGCCGATGGCCAATAAACTTCACGATGCTGAGCCGGCATCACGATCCATCGCCCCGCCCCACATGTATATTGATATATAACTTATTATTTGCATGTCATCTTAATAGCAATAACGGTCTTTTCATGAGCTGTGTTATACTTATAGCTGCCGTTTGCACGGCTGACAGCATGGTGAGGACTAAATACATCGTGAGGATTATACAGCACCTCTCGCGCCTAAAATGTGTAGATTCAGTGGCAAACGCTGTTACCTGCAAACCCCGTCCCACAGACTTTACAGTGAATGCTTTATTTATTTTCATAGCGGACTTGAAGCCACTGGAAGTCTTTTATCCACTCTTGGAAAAGTGTAAATGGTGGATTAACATTCACCACATGATCATTAATAAGATGTGCCATTATTAGTAACGTTAGAGTTTCTAAAACTAAATCTGTCAGTGTTATTCTCATTCTCTCTTCTTCAGCGCTTCACATTTCCGCGGTTGTAGCTCCTGTCATGTGAAGGCACTGACTGAGTGTTTGACAGCTGATATTAACCAATCCATTCACGTTCAGTTCTAGCGCAGTGGGCCAATAAGAAGAGCACAAAGGCGGGGCAAGCAGTGTTGCCAGATTGGGCGGTTTTGAATCCAAGTTTCCAAGTTTGCGGGTAAAAAATAACATAGGCGGGTAGTGGATATTTGGGCGGTATTGTAAAGGTACGCCCGCTTGCCTGCGATCTCCCGTAACCCCCCCACTATTCGTATAATTTGGGACCATTCCCCCCACTTTTCGTGAAATATAGGACGATCCAACCACCCCTCATACATTTTGGAGCGTTTTTGGGCTGGAAAAAGTCAGCTACATCTGGCAACACTGGGGGCAAGCAGTCCGGGCTTTTTTTACTTCAGCAAGTTCACAATCGCATAACAACTGTTTTAATCTGTTCCTGAGCGCTGCGTTTGGCGTCTTTAGGTGCAAAGATGCATCCTGCATAAATGTCTCCTAAATCTGCGCACGCGGTGAGGATTTTGCAGTGAAAACAGGTCGCACGGTGACGATTTATGCACTTGCACAAATGCTTTTAAATATATATTTTAGGTCGCGTACAATTTCGGGCGCATACGTAGAAACGGTCGAGCCCTAGCATCTTTACTTGTTATTATTTTCTCATAATAATAGTAATAAAATAAGGAAGTTATCATTAATCACAATACAAATTACAGTGAACTCCAAACGAACTCTCGTCTGGTCTCCGCCACCAGCGGTGGGGAAAAAGCCATTATGACACAGATCACTCCGCTTATTCATGCCAGAGTCCCGCGGAAAAAAAGTGATTGACAGGTGGTAATTTGTGTATAACTTTATTTATTTATGGCTTGGTTATGGGTAAAGCAAAGACCATGTGGGTCAGGTAGTGAAAACGATAGGCTGCAATTATTAAATTCGTTATGAATTATTGATATTTAACAACAACCACCCCCACCCCGCCTACGACGACGATACCATCGTCCATCGCCAATGTTCACATCAGACATCGTACGATGCCAAATTGGTCAACATCGCCCAACCCTAGTCTATACACTATACCTACACATATGTCTGTCCAAACAACTTAAAAAGTTGATTTTTCACCGTAGGTGCCCTTAAGTTACATTGCATCTACATGCCAACTAATTCTTATTAGATTTTAAATAGGTTGGGGTTGGGGTTGGGGTTAGTGTAAGTTGACATGTACTTGCGAAGTTTCTTATAGTCAGTTAAATGTCTGTTGAAGGAGCAGCATCAACAGACATTAAGTAGACAATCTACTAATACTCAAATGGACCATCAAAATAAAGTGTTACCACATATATTCATTAATCATTCAGGTCTTCTGGGCAGACTTTACATGATTATCAGATTTATTTTAGGCTTTTTTTTTTTTCACATGTTGATCAGCAAAGTGTTTAGAGTAACCTCACATTTGAATGCTAATCAGTGTTTATATGTAAATAACAGTCTAAATATCACATAAAGTGCTCTAGTCTCCTCAAAAGACCTGGATTAGTCGATTTACATTTGATGCATTTTTTTAGACTCTTTATGAATGTTTTGAAGTGTTTGACCTTCAGAATTTCAATGGAGGGAGATAAATTTGCATATTACATAAAAGAAATTATATTTTATTAGTTTTCTGTAGACAGTAAATTCTTCAAATTAGACAAAATACTAATGGATTTGAAAGATATGACGGGGAGTAAATAACAAAGTTTTTATTTTGTTGTGAACTAACCCTCCAAGTATTTTTATTTTGTTTAATTGTCAAAGTCTTTGAAGAAATATATGAAGTATTTTAGTGTTTTACTCTACCATTGCTTCCCAATTGAACTCTGATATCTCTTTATGTTGTAGATATGGGTATCATATTTCCCGAACGTCCTATGTCCTCTGCAGTGACCCACCCACTATTCATAGAATTTTTAGCCGTCTGCGCAACTTTGGAGGCCAGGGTGTGTATCCAACGTCATGCAGCGATTACTGCATCACACACATCCGAGATGTGACCACTGGTTATGACAGCAGTCAGCCTGACAAGAAATGTGTACGTGATAGTATCTCTGCTCAATTACACATAGCTTTGACTGTTTCACACTGTAACAAGTTTTCTTTTTATGTCTTCTTCAGGTCCTCCCATTGTCAAAAAGTAGCCAAATGGTCACCTTCACGTTTCTGAATGGCATCGTTGCCACACTTAGGACCAGTGGAACCGAGCCAAAGATCAAGTATTACACAGAATTCTGCGCATCTCCAGGAGAACGGTGTGTATTTTCTGTTGGAGGCTTTCAATATTACTTTTTTAACCTTTGACATTTAACATTTGTCTTTATGTTTGGTGATTTGGTTCACATGAGTTATGTTTTGGGCTTCAGAATTTCCATGAGCATCAATGCTTATTACAGTGCATTGTGGGAAATTTCAGGGAGCGAACGTTTCGGGTCATTGGAAGAACTTGCTGATTAAGACGGCCCTTAAAATGGCTTAGTCCCTTTATTAATCTGGGGTCACCACATCGGAATGAACTGCCAACTTATCCAGCATATGTTTTACGCAGCAGATGGCCTTCTAGCTGCAACCCATCACTGTGAAACATCCATACACACTCATTCACACACACACAACGGACAATTTAGCTTACCCAATTCACCTATACCACATGTTTTTGGACTTGTTGGGGGAAACCGGAGCACCCAGATGAAACTCATGTGAACACGGGGAGAACATGCAAACTCCACACACAAACGCCAACTGACCCAGCCGAGGCTCGAACCAGCGACCTTTTTCCTGTGAGGCGAACAGGATGCCCACTGCGCCATCATGCAGCCCTTTTACAGTTTTTCTTATAATATTTTTTTTTTCCTGAGAAGGTCTTATTGCTTTATTTCGGCTAGAATAAAAGTTGGTTTTAATTTTATGACAAACATTTATGGTGTATATTATTATCCCCCTTAAACAATATTTTTTACTGTTTTTACTAACATTATCTACAAAACAAACCATCGTTATGCAATGACTTGCCTATTTACCTTATTTACCCTCCCCCCTGAAGAGCGGGGTAGGGGGATGGGGACATGGCGATCACAAACTGGAGGGGGGGGGGGGTGGAGTGGCGGTCGCGAACTGAAGAGCGGGGTTGGGGGTGGGGTTGTGGGGAGTGATTGTGATCACGAACTGAAGAGCGGGGCATGTGCACTGGTTGAGCCCTATGTGTGCACATGCCTGCTAGATGTTCATCATGAAGAAGCTGTAGGTGGGTGTAGGTCACCAGCAGTTGTTCAGGCTGACCCAAGGGATCAATGCAGAGACTTGTCTGTCACTGAAATCAGTCTCATGCTCTCTGCTCCTCCATGACCACTACAGCATCTGCTCAGGATACGGCTTGGTCCAGGATTATGGAGGGATAAGGAAAAACAGACTAACATACACTACCTGACAAAAGTCTTGTCGCCTATCCAAGTTTTAGGAACAACAAATAATAACTTGACTTCTAGTTGATCATTTGGTATCAGAAGTGGCTTATATGAAAGACAAAGGCCTCTAGATTACGCTTATTTTACCAATATAAAATATGATCATGCGTTGATTTTTAATAATTTAATTTTGTCAGTAAGGTCTGACTTTGCTTAGTCTCATCATTTAACAGAAATAATGTAGAGTATAGAATATAAAGTCATGGTGCAGTGGAAAAAGAATTAATATTGTGTATGACTCAAATGAGCTTGGAGGACTGCATCCATACATCTCTGCAATGACTCAAATCACTTATTAATAAAGTCATCTGGAATGGCAAAGGAAGCGTTCTTGGAGGACTCCCAGAGTTCATCAAGATTCTTTGGTTTCATCTTCAATGCCTCCTCCATCTTACCCCAGACATGCTTAATAATGTTCATGTCTGGTGACTGGGCTGGCCAATCCTGGAGCACATTGACCTTCTTTGCTTTCAGGAACTTTGACGTGAAGGCTGAAGTATGAGGAGCGCTATCCTGCTGAAGAATTTGCCCTCTCCTGTGGTTTGTAATGTAATGGCAGCACAAATGTCTTGATACCTCAGGCTGTAGATGTTGCAATCCACTTTGCAGATCTCTCGTACGCCCCCATACTGAATGTAACCCCAAACCATGATTTTTCCTTCACCAAACTTGACTGATATCTGTGAGAATCTTGGGTCCATGTGGGTTCCAATAGGTCTTCTGCAGTATTTGTGATGTTCGGGATGCAGCTCAACAGATGATTCATCTGAAAAATCTACCTTCTGCCACTTTTCCAAATGATCAAGTAGAAGTCAAGTTATTATTTGTTGCTCTTACAACTGGGATCGATGACAACAATGTAAGCATAGATGACGCTCAAGTTATGTCTTCTGGGAATAGTTTTTTTTTTTTTTTGGCAGTAAAATCTGTAGAATAAAACAAACTCTTATTAATAAATTTGACCTTATTATTTTCATGTTTTTGCAGTGATATCTCTAGCCTGGACGAGGAGTTACGAAAAGTTGCAGCTGCCCTGGTTGAAGAGTTTCTTGAACCGGACAAGAACAATCTGCTTGGCAGATCAGTATAGCTTTATTTTTCATGAGCAACTCCAGTAAAAACCTGTCCCAAAGACCTGTCAGTAAACCGTCCTGTGAATGTTGTTTTAGCACTGTGAAATTACAATCACAATCACCTCATGGCTCTCAAAATTAAATGAAAACATGACTGATTATTCATTCAGTGGATTATATATGGCAAAAATATTGCCATGATCTTTTTCTTTTATTTTTTTATTAATATTATTTATTTATCACAGTGAAATAAGTTCCTCAGCTAGGAAAATCTACGATGGTTTTATTTAATTTCAGTCCCTGGTGCTGCATTATAACTATTCATTCTGTTGTATTAGGCCCACCAGCTGTCCCACGTTCAAGATCATCACTCATTTGTAGAAATTATTTTAACCCATTGTCTGTTTGTTTTTCTCAGATGTTTTGCTGAGAGCTACTGCTGCTAAATTTTAAAGCTCTGTGAGCATGTATATGTGTTGTGCTCTCATAAACCTGTGTCCATATTCTAAAAAAAAGACTCTTATACGTTTTGATGCTTGTACTCTTTATGTAGTGTGTTATATGCATTGATAATCAGGAGTCAAGAAGGACAGCATCCTGTTGCTCCCTTTAAGTTTTGCTGGCTTTGATATGCACAGGGTAAGTTGATGAATGGAAGAGAGAATGGACGTTTTGTTTTCGAAGCTTCTGATTTTTGCTGTACATAGCTTAATAGGCATATTTGAATTTGTGTGAGTTGTATACACCGCCTTCAAGTTTCAATCAATTGTAAGTGGCATTCAGGCCAAGCAAGGCATTTCACTCTACTGATAAATAAAGACTAGAAGGATTTTGATCCTAAAACAAGAACTTATGAGACAGTTTAGAAAAGAGAGGCTCGTCAAACTACTGTTTGAAAAGAAGCCAGTTATTTTGTTTCTTCACTAACCTATGGCTTCCTGTTTTTTTATAGCAAAAAAAGATAATAATAATAATGACTTTGTGCCATTTAATAACCTTCTTGCTATTTTATTGTGGCACTGAGTGCATTTCATCCTCAGTGCATTGTTGATTTAAGATTTATTCAATGAAATGAAATGTGCAGTATATTATTGTTTTGAAAGAGTAATAAATTGGCATTTTACCCTTTCACTGGTCGAAAGGCTCAAATTCAGTGTACCTGAATTCTAAGATAGTTATGAGAAAACCAAAGCAAGAGAGATTTTGTAGAGTGTAACGTACAGTATACCAATTTCTTTTTTTGCCTTGTTTCAAGTACAATATTTATTTGCAGTGCAACTGTGACATTCCTTATATGTATATTATATGTACATCCCTCTACAAATAAATTGCTGTATTAGTAATATCTTGTTCTTTGTCTGCAGAAATGTATAGGAAATTCTATCCTTTTGCTTAGGGGACGTATTATGCCCCTTTTTACAAGATGTAACTTAAGTTTCTGATGTCCCTAGAGCAGGGCTATTCAATTGGCGGCCCGTGGGCCAAACCCGGCCCCCAAGGCAATTTGTTCTGGCCCTCCAAATAGTGTGACCAAGACATAAAAAATAAATTTAGTTCAGTCGAAAAACAGCCGCTATAGTTATGAAGTGATGTGCGTCTGTTCAATACAGTTGAAGACAAGTGACATATATGTGGGGTAGGAGGGGCACTTTATATCCCGGACTCAAAAGGGCATGTACACTGCACAGGTTGAGCCCTATGTGTGCACGTGCCTGAGAAGGGGTGTGGTCTAATGACATCAACACCCTATGTCAGGTGTGCATAATTATTAGGCAACTTCCTTTCCTTTGGCAAAATGGGTCAAAAGAAGGACTTGACAGGCTCTGAAAAGTCAAAAATAGTGAGATATCTTGCAGAGGGATGCAGCACTCTTAAAATTGCCAAGCTTCTGAAGCGTGATCATCGAACAAACAAGCGTTTCATTCAGAATAGTCAACAGGGTCGCAAGAAGCGTGTGGAAAAACCAAGGCGCAAAATAACTCCCCATGAACTGAGAAAAGTCAAGCGTGCCGCTGCCAAGATGCCACTTGCCACCAGTTTTGCCATATTTCAGAGCTGCAACATCACTGGAGTGCCCAAAAGCACAAGGGTGGTACTCAGAGACATGGCCAAGGTAAGAAAGGCTGAAAAACGACCACCACTGAACAAGTCACACAAGCTGAAACCTCAAGACTGGGCCAAGAAATATCTCAAGACTGATTTTTCTAAGGTTTTATGCACTGATGAAATGAGAGTGAGTCTTGATGGGCCCGCGGCTGGATCGGTAAAGGGCAGAGAGCTCCAGTCCAACTCAGACGCCAGCAAGGTGGAGGTGGAGTACTGGTTTGGGCTGGTATCATCAAAGATGAGCTTGTGGGGCCTTTTTGGGTTGAGGATGGAGTCAAGCTCAACTCCCAGTCCTACTGCCAGTTTCTGAAAGTCACCTTCAAGCAGTGGTACAGGAAGAAGTCTGCATCCTTCAAGAAAAACATGATTTTCATGCAGGACAATGCTCCATCACACGCGTCCAAGTACTCCACAGCGTGGGTGGCAAGAAAGGGTCTAAAAGAAGAAAAACTAATGACATGGCCTCCTTGTTCACCTGAGCTGAACCCCATAGAGAACCTGTGGTCCATCATCAATGTGAGATTTACAAGGAGGGAAAACAGTACACCTCTCTGAACAGTGTCTGGGAGGCTGTGGTTGCTGCTGCACGCAATGTTGATGGTGAACAGATCAAAACACTGACAGAATCCATGGATGGCAGGCTTTTGAGTGTCCTTGCAAAGAAAGGTGGCTATATTGGTCACTGATTTGTTTTGTTTTTGAATGTCAGAAATGTATATTTGTGAATGTTGAGATGTTATATTGGTTTCACTGGTGAAAATAAATAATTGAAATGGGTATATATTTGTTTTTTGTTAAGTTGCCTAATAATTATGCACAGTAATAGTCACCTGCACACACAGATATCCTCCTAAAATAGCTAAAACTAAAAACAAACTAAAAACTACTTCCAAAAATATTCAGCTTTGATATTAATGAGTTTTTTGGGTTCATTGAGAACATGGTTGTTGTTCAATAATAAAATTAATCCTCAAAAATAAATTACTGGTATGTATATATATATATTTATATATATATATATATATATATATATATATATATATATATATATATATATATATATATATATATATACCAGAATGGTACAATAACACAGAAAATAGAGCAAGCTGTAAATATCATAAAATAATGCTGTTTTGACACTAATTTTGATCAAATCAAACACTGAAATAATTGTTTGTTGGTGTAATAAGATGCCACATTGATTTATGCCATAAAACCTGGTAATTTTCAGGAATCGCTTCAATAAAATCAATAGCCTAACTCGCATTTCTGATGTAGCTAGAAAGTGCTGGTCTGAGTGTGCAGTTGGGTCTCCGTATCTGCCGCTTCACCCAACCCAACAGCAGGTGGCACTGTCTGAGAAAACGATAGGTCTGGAGGTGCAGGTCTGAGCGTGCAGTTGTTGGGTCTCCGGGCCTGCTCCACACAGTGGCTGTTTCTCAATTCCAAGAACGCAGAGAACGGACTTGCGTTCTTATGGAGACCGGTCTTGCCAGGTGTCCTCGGAAGAACGAACTCGGCAGACCACGAGAACAGAGAACGCGTCCTGTGAGAAATGAGATGCTGCGTTCTTCCTGATGGTCATGTGGCCTTCACGTGTTAATTATTTAAACATTACAGCATTTATACCACGATTTATTGTTTTTCCCCTTTTCAAAATATACTAGGCATAAAAACATTATAAATATATGTTGCACAATGTAAATAAACATATTTTAATACGAATTTCAGCAAACAAACACCCTTAATATGTTTATTCCTTTATTAAGATGTCCATGGTGATGTTTATATTCACCGTCTAATTTAGGGAAACTCCTGAGGTAAAGAAGTGATATCTCTGAACTTTATTAATAAATCTAAATAAAATGCTGCGCTTCCCACCTCCAGTCGCAATGACTTCTGGGGCTTCTAGAGCGAGATCGGTGCTCAAGTCTGCATCGATGCGTCCTCGATATCAAGAACACATCCGGGAAGTTTCAAGCGTCCTCTGTTCTTGCGGTCTTGAGTATTGGAACTGAACTTTGGCAGCTGATGATGACGTTACATGAGAACACGAGGACGCAAGACCGCTGAAGAACGCATATTGAGAAACAGCCAGTGACTGATTTCTATGCTGTCAGTTCACAACCACCAGGTGTAGCTAGTGGTTCATGCAACAAGCTTTCTCTGCAGAGGTTTTCTTCAAGCAGTTTGCATACACCACTGTGCTTCCCAGCCATAATCAAAGCTCCATCATACACCTGACTTAACATTTTTTGCCAGTTCTTGTGTAATTTGTGTTTGCTTCACTGCTGTTTACTGCTCTGTTTCCTTGCTCTGTTAAACATAATTTGGGAAATATTTGAAAAAGAAGAGAAAAATCAAAGAGGGGCTAATAATTCTGACTTCAATTATATATATATATATACAGTTGAAGTCAGAATTATTAGCCCCCCTGATTATTTTTTCCCCCAATTTCTGTTTAACGGACAGAAGATTTTTTTTCAACACATTTCTAAACATAATAGTTTTAATAACTCATTTCTAATAACTGATTTATTTTATCTTTGCCATGATGACAGTACATAATATTTTACTAGATATTTTTCAAGACACTTCTATACAGATTAAAGTGACATTTAAAGGCTTAACTAGGTTAATTAGGTTAACTAGGTTATGGTAATTAGGCAAGTTATTGTATAACGATGGTTTGTTCTGTAGACTATCGAAAACATATATAGCTTAAAGGGGCTAATAATTTTGACCTTAAAATGATTTTAAAAAAAGTAAAAACTGCTTTTATTCTAGCTGAAATAAAACAAGACTTTGTCCAGAAGAAAAAATGTTATCAGACATACTATGAAAATGTCCCTGCTCTGTTAAACATCATTTGGGAAATATTTAAAAAAGATTGAAAGAGGGGCAAATAATTGTGACTTCAACTGTCTATATACATACAGTGCTCAGCATATATGAGTACACCCCTCACAAATCTTTCATTTAAATTCATATTTACTATAGGGTGCGTTACAATATTATATCTATGCATATATATTAGATAAATCAGTACTAAAGCCAAATCTGGAGCCAATCTAACAAAATAACTTAAGATAACGGCCCAAAAATTAGCTCAAATTTATGTCAGGAAAAAATATGATCTACAATTTAAAAAAACAAAAAGATTTTGTTGAAATTCTGCAGTTTTTGTTCACTGAGAAATGTATAAAAATGTACATTTTCAAAATAGGGTGTACGCTCTCTCTTTCTCTCTCTCTCTCTCTCTCTCTCTCTCTCTCTCTCTCTCTCTCTCTCTCTCTATATATATATATATATATATATATATATATATATATATATATATATATATATATATATATGTATATATACATATTTATTTTTTATTTTTTTTTTACAAATTATATACAGTTGCAATCAGAATTATTAACCCCCCTTTGAATTTTGTTTACTTTTTTTAAATATTTCCCAAATTATGTTTAACAGAGCAAGGAAATTTTCACAGTATGTCTGATAATATTTTTTCCTTCTGGAGAAAGTCTTATTTGTTTTATTTCAGCTAGAATAAAAGCAATTGTGTAATTTTTTAAAAAAACATTTTAAGGTCAAAATTATTAGCCCTTTTAAGCTATATTTGTTTTCAATGGTCTACAGAACAAACCATCGTTATACAATAACTTGTCTAATTACCCTAACCTGCCTTGTTAACCTAATTAACCTTGTTAAGCCTTTAAAGGTCACTTTAAGCTGTATAGAAGTGTCTTGAAAAATATCTAGTAAAATATGATTGACTGTCATCAATGCAAAGATAAAAATAAATCAGTTATTATATGAGTTATTGAAACTATTATGTTTAGAAATGTGTTGAAAAAATCTGCTCTCCGTTAAACAGAAATTGGTGGAAAAAATAAACAGGGGGGCTAATAATTCAGAGGGTTTAATAATTCTGACTTCAACTGTATATTTGTTTTACTTCAGACATGCCTTTCAGAAACAACATTTTCACTGCAGTTTGCTCTCCCACTTGCCGGACAAAGTGAGGTATGCGCTGTTTAGTAACTTGTACACAGAGCAAGTTATGTTACAAAGAGATAGCATTTTTAATGTAAAAGACTTCATGAATTATGATGACAGACATTCAAAGATTAACTCCAAAAGCTCAATAGAAGCTTTGAATGTAAAATTTGACATGCAAAAAATCAATTTGGTCCAGAACAGAACAGTGTAGAATCACCGCTATGGCCATTGTAGTAGTTATACAATTCTGCTTCTTCCAATGTTAATCAAATATCATCACGTATGCACTGTAAAAGTATCCTTAAATTAGCAGGTTTCAATATTTTGTGATTCATTTATAACATTTTCCCCTGTTCATGTTTTTGAATTGAATTATGGTGCCTTGATCTTCCAACAACGTTAACATTAAAAAAAAGTGACTTTTATGAACAATTAATTGTTTAAAGTGATATACTGTCTGTATTTGTGTTGTATGTCACGGAACAAAAACCTTGTATTAAACACCAGTAGATGTTCTGTTATTTACAGACTAATTTCTTATAAATGATATTTCAAACTTCTAAAATGTCAATAAAAGTCACTTTGTTAAACTGTAGATTTAAAATTTCAACGTCAAAAATGTCGACAGAGCAGAGATTAACATCCCATAATGCAATTCACAGGTGTAAACAAACAGGAAATACTTGCTTCACAAAATACAGAAACTGTTAATTAACAGACCTTTTTTTAACAGTGAGGCTTTCATTACATTAAAACCCAATCATTTACATGTTTTTACAATACACATAATTTTTTTGCGTATTTCTGGAAAATTCAAACCATAAATAAGAGGGTTGAGGATTGGTGGTACAATAAGGAACTCCAACGAAAGAATAATGGACAGCCCTATAGGGAGCTCCAAATTCTGAACCCGGCTCAAAGTGACCTCACAAAAAAGAGCAGCTGAGAAATTCAAAAGGATCACTATGTGTGGAACACAAGTTTGATAGGCTTTTCTCCTGAACTCCAGTGAGCTTTTTCGACAGATGATCAGAATTTTAACATAAGAGTATAATATAAAACTCAAAGGCATGATAACAGTTGTGGTCACAATAAAAAAGCCAAACACATTATTGATGATAGTATTTGCACAAGAGAGCTTGACGATTTCCCAGTTGTGACAATACACTTTCCACAGTTTGTTCCCGCACATGGTCAGCCTGGCATTTAGTATGGCAGCAATACCAACACAAAGCATCGGATAAATCCAGCTCAAAGCTATTAAAACAGATAAATTCCTGGCAGTCATTATGCTGTTGTACTGTAAGGGTTTACATATTGCTACATATCTGTCAAATGCCATCAACATCAATATGGTATTTTCATTTGACGCATATGAATAAATGACAAAAGCCTGTAACAGACAAGCCTCACGGGGCACCAAGTGTGTATCCGACAGCAAGTCTGTCAGTAACCTTGGAAAAAAAGCAGCGGTTCCAAACACAGAGTTAAAGGACAAACATGAAATCAGAATGTACATGGGCTGGTGTAAAGTTCTTTCCAGAAATATTGCAAGAATAACAAGGAAATTGAATAATAGTATAGCACTGTACAGAAGAATCCCCAAACTGAAGAACGCATATCTCGTGTATCCAATATTTTCAAACAACATCAAATAAAAACTTGTTCCATTTTCCATTTTCTGTCAAGCAATGGATGGATTCATTGACCTGAAAATAAGAGCAGACAAGCATTGATCGTTTTCATGGTTATAACAGCTTTGGGTCATTATAGCCACAAGTAACGCATCATCTGAATATGAATTACTATACGAATTATACTGTTAATTTAAGAGTTACATTACCAGAAATACCTTTCTGAAATCAGTTCATCTTCAAAGTATCTGCTGAGAGTTAAGTCGTCTTGTGCTTTCTTAGAGGAACCATGTGTCACCAGTAGATGCTAGTTTTTATAGGATTGAGCAAGTCTCTGAAGACCTCTCTGCTGTGGCCTAATTTGCATAAACTAGACCAGGAAGTTTTCATTAACTACAACTTTCCTTTGCAAAAAAATACTACTTCACTTGCAGAATGGAAATTACTCACTCCAATTGTTTCAGACCTTCGCAAGTTTCTTTCCTCTGATGAACACAAAATAAGATCTTTTGAAATATGTTGGTATCCAAACAGTTGATAGTCACAACTGACTTCCATAATATGGAGGGGGGAAATAGTATGGAATAGGGTTGGGCGATGTCGACCAATTTGGCATCGTACGATGCCTAATGTGAAACATCGCGATGCACGATGGCATCGTCGTCATAGGTGGTGGTGAATTAATTATTTAGGAATAAATCTAATTCATAACAAATTATTTACAGTTGCAATCAGAATTATTCAACCCCCTGATTTATTAGCCCCCCTGTTTATTTTTTTCCCCAATTTCTGTTTAACGGAGAGAAAAAAATTTCAACACATTTCTAAACATAATAGTTTTAATAACTCATCTCTAATAACAGATTTATTTTATCTTTGTCATGATGACAGTAAATAATATTTGACTAGATATTTTTCAAGACACTTCTATACAGCTTTAAGTGACATTTAAAGGTTTAACTAGGTTAATTAGGTTAACTAGGCAGGTTAGGGTAATTAGGCAAGTTATTGTATAATGATGGTTTGTTCTGTAGACTATTGAA